>PVKE010011107.1:0-40989 GCA_004027555.1 Craseonycteris thonglongyai
TCCCATACTGAAGACTCATTATTATTATCTTTGTCAGGATATACACCTAATTATGATTCCTTGGTTAGAGACATGCAAACTCAGTCTTCCCATTAATGTTAAGGCAACAAAGTAAATTCTAAATCTGTCTTTATCTGTAGCTACTTTGAATTAATAAATATTGTTAATAATTATCCATGTTCTTTTAATTTCCCTGGACATGAGTATTTTGGCCCCTTAAATATTTATTGTTGTTGTTTTTTACGTAGGTAGATAAGCGGTATATCTATATTTCAGTACGAGGTGTACTCAGCGAGCTATTGATAGTTTAGCAAAAAGTAAGTCATATTATTCTTTCATGATAAATTTTCCTGGCCCCCCAAAAATGTGAAAGTGAAATGTTGAAATCAAATTATCAGCCATACTGTGCATTTTTATAACAACTTTTTCATATTTACGAACAAATAGTACAACAACTTATACATTGCAGTTGATAAAAAAATTAAATTGCGTTTTAAGTTAGTAAAAATCTATCTTGAAAAAGTGTCAGAAAATCGAATTTTTTAGGTACCGCATGTACGGAATGCTGCTATCAAAAGTTGGGTCTGGAAATTTATTTTCTTCATGAGCCTATATCTCGAAAACTTAATAAGTGATTTAAAAAATAAAAAATAGTTTCGAACATATATTTTACTTATCTACCCATACCTCGCTGGAATGCACATTATACTGAAACACAGTGTATAAACATAGTATGCATTTCACACCCCTTCTTCCCCCTTAGACTACGCCTATGACAACAAGTCGATCGCGACACACTTTTAAGATAAAAAGTAGATCTTTTATACAGAAAAGTTGGCCACCCCTGAAATAGACTATCTTAAGGTTTTTTTCTTTCAATTTTGAGCTCACGCATCATTTTGAAAACATTGTGACTGTGTCTCTAGTTTAATAAAGCTAGTGGTTATTTCCTATGATAAAATTATTTCCTTACTTTGATTTCTATAATGAATATTTTTCTAAACAATTTGAGTTAATTTCTATTGCCAAATGTCCTTTCAGTTTTTATTTGATCAAGCTACAGGCATTAACACTTTTCAATTTATCTTCATCAATTCTTCTAGTTCTATTGGTCTTTTTATTAGTCATTCTTGAATTCTCCTGTAAAATGCTAACTACAAAATTATATACCTCAATGCATCTCTAAACATAACACGTCTGACAAGAGTAAGTATATTTTTGTGCATTTTATGAAAACAAACAAACAAACAAGCAACAGCAACAACAAAAAAAGGGGGTTCTCACGGGACTCTTCAACCTAGTACAGTAAATATGGAATAATGTGCTTGAGTTACTAAACCTACTTGAACATCTAGGATTAATGTGGTTATTTGGTTAATATCTGTCCTCTCACAAAACTGCAAACAATTAGAAAGCAAGAACTATGTCTGTTTTTCTGTGTGTACAGTATTATATATATTAAAATGGGAATGATGATTGAATTTTGAGTTGAAAACTGTAGTTGATAGTGTTATGACTTAAAATAAAAAATCAATATTACTAAAACTGGGATCCTAAAATTACTTTAGCAGTGAGCTAACTGAAGTGTTTGAGTCAAAATAATTGAATTACCTGCCCCATACCTGATATTACAATATTGTTTTATCTGTAAAAAAAAAAAAAAAGGTCAGTGTTTAGGCTAAAAGAGATTTAGGTGCTGACTAGAATGTATTAATGTTTTTGAAATTTTGTCAGGTTGTATTAGTCAGCTTATGTAGCCATTACAGAATACCACAGACCTAGTAGCTTAAACAACAGAAATTAATTTTCTCACAGTTCTGGATGTTACAAGTCCAAAGTCAAGTTGTTGGCGAATTTGGTTTCTAGCCAGAGTTCTCTCTCTGCCTTGCAGATAGTAATCTTTTAGCTGTGTTCTCATATGGCTTTTCTTCTGTATGTTGGTAGAAAATCAGAAGGATCTTTTATGACTAGTCCTCTTTCTATAAGGACATTAGTCCTATTGGATTACAATCCTGCCCTTCTGACTTCATTTAACCTTAATTATTACCTCTGTCCCCAAATATAGTCACATGGAAAGTTAGGGTTTCAACATATAAATTTTAGATGGATACAATTCAATTCATTACAAATTTAGTTTTCACCTCAAGTTATAATCATTGCTTTATAGTGCTGCATTCATTGATGCTGAAACAAGCATGCTTGGAATAGGAACAAGAAGAGTACAATAGAAATAATACTCAAGAGAAAAAGTTTCTCTGAATCCAAAGTCTATTCTCTAAATATCAAGATCCAGAATCTTAGAGGACTTGAGAATTTTAGAATGTGTGCAGGAACAGAGGCGAAAGTAGTTTTTTCAGACTGAAATGAGGTAATGGTTTAACTGGCTCAAAGGGGAAGAAATAGAGAAGAGAAAGTAAGCATTAAAAATAGACGAGGGGAAGCTGGGATGGCTCAGTGGTTTAAGCGCTCACTTTGCAGCGCCGGGGACCAGGGATCGAATCCTGGCCCTGGCCCATGCGGAACCATATGCTGAACTGGGAGCTCCCCCAGTTCAGTTCTCTCTTTGTCTCTGTTTCTGTATCTCTCTCTTTCTCTGTCAAAAAGCAATAAAAATAAATAAATATTAAAAAAAAAATAGATGAGTGTTTCTGAGAGGGTTTTGTCCTTGAACTCTTTAGAAATTAATCATTGGGAATTTGGTTACGTTTAGTTCTCTCAATAATTTTGAAGCTCCAGAGAATTGTATCCTAATTCCTATCTAGATTCCTGGGAGTGATTATTGTTATAGAATTTCCTAAACTATGGTAGAAATTTGGAAAATTTGTTTTCCTCACAACTCTGCATTATATGATATTTCATGCTTGCAATCAAAATTGATGGTGTGCTTTTTCAATTTCTAAATAATGCATTTCTATATTAAATGTATTGAAGAAGACCTGGATGGAATATGGTATGTCTTCTGAATTTTTACTGTTTTCTCATGCCTTCAGAAATGCTATTTTTCAGGCCTCTTTTTTGAGTACTAGAGTGCTAATGTCTTGGGATCAGGTACTAGGGATGAAAGCAAAGATAGTGAATTGAGAATAGGTGAACTGTCTTCCTAGAATGATTTGGAAACCTCAAACCTCTGCCATGACAGAATTGTCAGAGTGAATCTCTAATTTAAAGAAAAAAAAATTAAGTGTCAGAAGTTGTCTGATCTTAATCAGTGGAACTTTCTAAATAGGTGATTCAATCACCATTATAAAACATAGTGGAAACATCACTTCTTGGAGCCATAATTTGACAAAATGGAACCCAGAGAAAATGTCTTCTAAGTAATGTTTTAAAAATATTGAATAAAGAAAGAAAAATCCATGGCTCCTTGTGTAGAAAACTTTTTTTCTGATATTTTATGATATGAATAGTTTTTCTGTGTATATTATCCACACCTTGGATCTATAGTTTTAAGATTCTTGAAAATTTGAACAACAGTGAAAGTTAAGTATCATTGCTCTAAATAGATTCTGCAGAAAATCTGCAGAATCCCTGAGGAGAATAGAAATTAGAATATGTTTGAAAAACATTCAGAATCAAGTTGTAATAACATTAAAAATTGTGCTCTTCTGATTACAAAATGATAATAATAACAATAATAATAATAGTAGAAATTTTACTTTGAAATACCAGTAAGGGCAATTTTACTTTGTTCCTTTTATCAAGTGTTGTCTATGTTATTTTTTAAATGATAGTATCAATTGGTGATTCCTGCTCTGCCCTTTAAATTAGAATAGTTAGATTTCAGATTTTAAAAGGTATTTTTAGGAATAGGAAATGAAAATCTTTATCGAAGCTTCCAAAATGAGGAAAAATGACCACGTTAACTTTGGATTCACATAGTAGAATTACTTTTTGGCAAAATCACTCATAGTAAAATCATTATGGTAAATAAAACTGTTATGAAGTCTGAGATGAAATTTTCATATGCAGAATTCCTTAATATAATATTCTGATTGTGACATTTCAAGGTACTTTGCATGTATCAGGTATTTTCTGCATGGATCATTTTCCCCTTAGGCTTGTAGTAAGCGTGGAGTAGAGCCAACATGTTTTCCTTTTTGGACAGTATCAGGAGTGGATATTTGTTATAACATTTGTTCTGTCTCGAGAACTCTGCTGTGTGCCAGCCAAGCTGATTCCACAGCAATTTAGGTTTTTGGCAGTTTTTGTTTTTTGTCCATTTCAGTAAGGATAAAGGCAATGTTCTCTGTAAAAAACACCTTGCCTAATATGCCTGAAGAATGTGAAGACAATATCATGGCCATTTAGATAACACACAGAGATGACATCTTGGAAGGACTGGTTCATTGTAAATAGTAGTGGTCATTAGTATGGCTAACTACAGCGATGGTTCAATTTTTTTCTCAGATGTAATTAAGTGGGGGCCCTAATGTATACTAAAATAAGAAAAAACTTATATGTGTCACAGATCATTATATGTTATTAGGGTTTTACTTGCAAATATGAGTAAATACTGAAAACACTCAGTAAGATGATGACAACTAGAGATGGAGATATAAAATTAAATCTACCTGGATTTTCATGTTACTAATGAGTGGAGGAAAAGAATTTTGTGGGAACATAGTTTTCAGAAAAGTAGCTAAATAATATAGCACAACACTCCATGTTTTCTCTATATTAAGTAGAATACCTAAACTCTTAAACTATAATTTTTAACTTGTTGGATTCTCTCTAAATGACAGAGAAATGTATTATACTTCTATTTTATTTTTTTGGCTGGATCACACACACACACACACACACACAAAAAGCAAGGCATTTAAGTAGTCAGTTTGTTCATGTCTTCTTGAACCAAAATGAAAGAGAAAACAAATTAACTTCATTAAAAATTCTAAATGACACATAATGTTTATACTAGCAAAAATATGTTAATTATGAACCAAGCACTTGTCTAAGCAGTTTACAGATAGTAACTCATTTAATCTTTCTAACAACACTGTGAGGTTATTTATGTTATTATCCTCATTTTATGGACAAGAAGCTAAGGCAAAGAGGGATTAAGTAAATTACTCAAATCACAAATTGGGAAGTGGTTAATCTGGGATTCCTAGACTCCCTTGCTTACATAGTATATTACATTGCCACTAAAATAATAATAAAATTAATACTTCTCATGTACCTTTCCTACCATAGACAATGCTAACACAATCTTCACCAAAACCTAACAGGGTAGGTCTATTATTATCCATATTTCTCAGAGGAAGTCTCCAAGACCCAGAGAGGTTAAATAGCTTGTTAACCTCATAGCTAATAAATAACAGAGCTATGATTCATACTCAAAAAGTCTGGATAAAGAATCTGTTATCAACTATTTTGCTATTTACCTTTCAAAATTTTTTAAATGGGTAATTTAGCTATCTCCCATAATCAAAATAATCAAAACTGAGTCGTTTGTTAAGGTTGCTCCTTTCTAAATTTTACGTCATTTATAAGGGTTAAACCAGTGAGAAAAACCTAATGCTGTGTAAGAAGCAATGCTTACCATATAGGAATTGGTGGACAGATATCTACTTTGCCATGGATTTTCTGACTTAGCCTATTGGGTCGATCAACTTTACTGGCTTATTAAAATGTTTCCTTTTTAAAAAATTTGAAACACAGACATAGTTATAATCTACATTCACTGGGTGACCAAAATCACTAAATTAAGATATACTATAGTAGAGTGGTTATGAGCATCAACCCTGGGGCCAAACTTTCTGGGTCTGAATTTTCACTGAGTAATTGTGATTTTGAGCAAATTACCTAACTACCTGTGCCTTACTTTACTCCTCTACAAAACAGGATAATAGTAGCTCCTGTATCATAGAGTTGTTTTGAGGACGAAGTGGGTATTTCTCTGCAAAATGATTAGAACAACACCTTACATACATTACTATATACGGTAGTACTGACTCTTCAACTCAGCAGGCAAAATTCCACCTCAGGCTCTTGGCATGTGCTCCACTTTCTACCTGGAACACTCTTTTTCCTGGTGGAGTGCGTGTCTTGTTCCTCATTTCCTTCAGTTTTCTAGTTAAATGCTATTTTTATTGTAGGCTTTTGCTGGCTATACTCTCTAAAATCCTAATGCCTTCCCCAACTTTCACATATTCTTTATTCCCTTCCTCCTTTTCTTAAAATTTGTTTTTCTTATCAATTATAAATCTTCTTAACATTTTTTCCGTTGCTTTATGTTTCTTTTATTAGTTTCAGGTGTACAAAACAACATAGTGATTAGACATTTATACACCTCACAAAGTGATAATAACCCTGATAAGTCATTTACACATATGACACTGTTCATAACTATTACAATACCTTTGACTATATCCCCTATACTGTATTTGACATTTTGTGGCCATATATATGTTTTTAGTTATAGTTGACATTCAATATTTTTTATATCAGTTACAGGTGTACAGTATACTGGTCAGGCATTGATATAATTTATGAAGTGATACCCCGATGAGTCTAGCACCCAATTTGTCATTATACATAGTTTTTACAATATTATTGACTATATTTCTCATACTGTATTTTACATCTCCACGACTATTTTGTAACTACCTATTTGTACTTCATAATCTCTTTACCTTTCTCACCCGTCCCCACTGTACTCTCCCGTCTATCAACCATCAGTTTATTCTCTGGATGTATGAGTCTATTTCTGTTTTGTTTGTTTGTTTATTCTGTTCTTTAGATTTCACGTATAATTGAGATTATATGGTATTTGTCTTTCCCAGTCTCATTAATTTCACTTAGCATAATGCTCTCTAGGTCCATCCATATTGTTGCAAATGATAAAATTTTATTCTTTTTATGGCAGAGTAATACTTCATTGTATATGTATATCACAATTTTCTTATTCAGTCATCTATTCATGAGCATTGCAGCTGTTTCCTTATCTTGGCTATCATAAATAGTGCTTCAGTGAATGTAGGGGTGCATATACAAGTCTTTTTTTAAATTACCGATAGTGTTTTGAATTTCTTTGGATAAAGGTCCAGGAGTAAAATTTCTGGGTCATAATGTAGTTCCATTTTTAATTTTATGAGGAACCTCCATACTGTTTTCCATAGTGGCTGCACCAATATGCAATTCCACCTATAATGCACAAGGGTTCCCTTTTATTCATATTCTTGCCAACACTCCTTTGTTGATTTATTGATGATGGCCATTCTGACATGTGTCAAGTGATATCTTGTGGTTTTTATTTGCATTTCTTTAATTATTTGTGATGCTGAGCATCTTTTCATATGTTTATTGGCCATTTGTATGCCCTCTTTGGAGAAATGTCTATTCAGCTCCTCTGCCCATTTTTTAATAGGATTGTGTATGTGTGTGTGTGTAATTGTATGAATTCCTTATAGCTTTTGGAAACTAACCCTTTATCAGATGTATCATTAGCAAAAAATTTTTAATTTAGTAGTATATCTATTTGTTTGTTTTTTGATGGTTTCCATTGCTTTGCAAAAACTTTTTAGTTTAATGTAGTCCCATTTGTTTGTTTATTTATTGTTTTGTTTCCTTTGCCCAAGGAGATATAATTTAATAATAAAATCATTACTAAAGCTGATGTGTGGAATTTTACTTTCTAGTTTTGCTTCTAGGAGTTTTATAATTTCGAGTTTTACATTTAAGTCTTTAATCCATTTTGAGTTTATTCTTATAGGTGATATAAGAAGGTGGTCCTGTTTTATATATTTTTGCATGTATCTGTCCAGTTTTCTTAGCACTATTTATTGAATAGATGGTCTTTACCACTACGAATATTTTTGTGATAAATTAAATTGCCATATAGGCTTGGATTTATTTCTGTGCTCTCTATTCTGTTTATTGATATGTTTTTTTTTTGTTTTTTTTTTTATGCCAATACCATGCTGTTGTGATTACTATGGCCTTGTAGTATAATTCAATATGAGGCAGTATGATACCTCCAGCTTTATTCTTTTTTCAGGATTGCTAGAGCTATTTGGGGTCTTTTATGGTTCCATATAAATTTTAGGATTATTTGTTCTTGTTCTGTGAAAAATGTCACTAGTATTTTGATAGGGATTGCATTAAGTCTATAAATGCTTTAGGTAATATAGACATTTTATATTAAGTTTTTGTATTCATGAGATAGTAAATGTTTTCATTTGTTTGTATCTTTTTTAATTTCTCTCTTTAGTATCTTATTGATTTTATCAGTTAAGGTCTTTTACTTGGCTAAATTTATTTCTAGTTTTGTTGTTGTTTGTTTAATGCAAATGTAAATGGGATTGTTTTTTAAATTTATCTTTCTGATAGCTTTTATTGCTGTATAAAAATGCAACCAATTTCAAAATATTAATATTGTATCTTCTTACTTCATTAAATTTATTTATCCCTCTAAAAAAGTTTTTGTTAAAATCTTTGGAGTTCTCTAATATATAGTATCATGTTATCTGCAAATAAAGACAATTTTACTTCCTTCATTCAAATTTGGATACTTTTATATTCTTTTCTAGTCTGATTGCTGTGGCGAGGACTTTCTGTACTGTGTGAATAAAAATGGTGAAAATGGACATCTTTGCAGTGAATTTCCCTTTTAGGACTGCTTTTGCTGTGCCCCATAGATTTTTCGTCAGTGTGTTTTCATTTTTGCTTTTCTCAAGGTATCTTTTGATTTTTTTCCTTGACCTCATTTTTGACCCATTCATTGTTTAGTTGCAAGGTATTTAGCCTCTATGAGTTTGTGTGTTTTTCAGTTTTTTGTTTTGTAATAGAGTTCTAATGTCATGCTATTATGATCAGAGAAGATACTAAATATGATTTCAGTTTTCTTAAATTTATTAAGACTTGTTTTGTGGCCTAACGTGATCTATCTTGAAAAATCTTTCATGTGCATGGGAAAAAAGGAAAAAACAAACAAACACACATATATATATATATATATATATATGTATATATATATATATATATATATATATATATATACACACACACACACATATACACAGTTGCATAGTTGCTTTGGGCTGAAATGCTCTAAAAATATCAATTAAATTCATCTGATCTATTGTGTCATTTAAGGCCCCTGTTTCCTTCTCGATTTTCTGTCTGGAAGTTCTGTTCATTGGTGTCAATGGGTATTAAAATCCTCTACTATAATTGTGTTACTGTCAATCTCTGCCTTTATGTTGGTCAATATTTGTTTTATACATTTAGGTCCTGCTATGTTGGGTTCATCTATGTTTACTAAGGTTATGTTCCCTTGTTGGATTGATCCTTTTATCATTATGTAATGTCTTCATTCCTTATTTTAGTCTTCGAAAAATATGGCACACTTCATGAATTTATGTATCATTCTTGTGCAGTGACCATGCTAACCTTCTCCATACCATTCCAATATTAGTATATGTGCTGCTGAAGCAAGCACAGCTGCTTTTCATTTTATGTTTGTTTTTCTTTTTTTGATGCTTTATGTTTTACTAATTTGTACTGCTTAGAGTCTATCTCTCCTCATTAGAATATAAACCCATGATAACAAGAGAGTTATTTCTGTTTTGGTCTGGACTGTGTCCTCTACAACTTTAAGAGCACTGGTACAAATAGGTAAACATCTATAGGTAATCAATATTTGTTCTGTATATGCATGCAGACACTTGAGTGTTTATAGAACTATGGAATCTGCTGTTAGCCTTGGTGTGAATTAGAAAAAGTTGTTACTTCTTCTGAGATGTAACCCTGAGCTGAAACATATTACTTGGTTGGGCAGCAGAGGGTAGATTTCAGGCTGTCACTTTGTACCTGACAGAAGTATAAATTCACTTTAATTGAGAAGATCAATTAAGACATTATTATGAAGAACTAAAATATAAAAAAACATTTAAATTGATTAGTAGATATCTGTTTTCTATCTCTCTAGTATCTATCTATCTATCTACCTATATATAATCTATCTATTTATCAATTATCTATCTATCATCTTTCACTATCTGTCTATCTGTATCTGAGTATCTATCTAAGTAATATGTGCATATCAAACACAGGGTTCTAATTTGTTCTTCATTTATTCTGGTGAGGTTGATATCATTTATTTGACAGCAGTAAGTTTTATGTAAACCTTTTACATTTATTTAAAATATTACAAAAAATAATTTCAACATAGATTGCTACACTTAAAATCAATAAAAATTTACATCAAATTTTACTTTTAAATGCAAGAAAAATCTTATCGGTGGGAATCAGAGTGGTTTTTCAGTGTTTTTAAGTAAAATTGCCTTACTATAGACTAGTTTTGAAATGTTTACTTTAATGATATTTTGAGTCACCAAGAAAAAAAATTGGACAACTTGTATAATAGGATGAAACATTCTCCACCTAGAAACGTTTACAATATTTTCTGGCTTCAGCCTAGAAACAGTAGGTGGTCCCTCATTCTGTTTTAAAATTTGCATACATTAGCATACTTAGATTATATTAGTAAAGATATTTTGTCTACCATTTTTTTCTAATTCAGTTGTAGTGATGTTTTATTAGTTTTTTATACATTCATATTTAATTTCTTTATCTAGAGAATTTTTTCTCCACTGTCTGTCTCAAAGAAAAATATTGTAAATTCCTATACTTAAGGGAATAATTTGTACTGGCATGACAGAGTGGCTTCTATAAGCTTTTTCTCCATTCTTGGCTGAGGGCCCATATAACTTGTGAGAAGAGCTGATGATTACAATCATTTTAGATAATATGGGCAGGCTCACTCTTTCTAGGTATAGTCTGCTCAATATTTTTTGAAATTGTGATTTCTATCCAGTTGTTTTATATCTAGACTGTTTCCCTGGAGTCACTTTGGTTGTACGTTATCTTGGTTTTCAATATCAGTTTCTTTTCTAGGCTCTTTGTCTTAGATTAACCTGGATGATGCAACCTGCCATTTAGTTATCAATCCAACTAAAACCGAGATCTGTATTTAGAATTTCTGAATAGCCAGAAGTTCATATACATGTACAAAGATGAACCTACTTTTCCAGGGAGTCAGAGAATGTTCAAATAGAGGATATTAATTAAGCTGAGAGTGGAAGGCTGAGTAAGTAAGTGAGGACAAGGAAACGTAAATTAGCATGGGAGGTAGAGAGATGCTTATGCTTAGGTACCCAAGACAGGGGATCTCACGTGTTTTGGTATAAGGTGTCTTGAGGAGAGTGCTGAAAGGGAAGATTGTACTAGAAGGTATTACAATCGCCTTTTAGGCTTAATTTAAATTTTAGGCTATTGGCCAGCGTTAATCATGCATAACATAATCATTTTAAAGCTTATTAAGATTTAATGAGAGATAAAAATCTGGTAATCCTTTAAAAACTAATTATAAAGTCCCAAAGTTTACACATAATTTTCTTCCAGAGATATAAATTAGAATCATATGAAGATTATAAGTATAGTAACATTGCTCTCACATTCTATCCTATTTGCTTGAGGGATAGATTTATAGTCAGTAATCAGGTAATTATATTTATCTCTGAGAATGCCCATAGGAGTGGGTGATTCTTATTAATATCATTTATCATGAGTAGAGTATGATTGAGAGCCTGTCAAGAAGATTGTAGGGATGATGAGGCTAGATAGTTAGGTTGGGGCCTGGTTTTAAAAGCCCTTAAATAACAAAGAATTTGAGTTCACTAGAGAGTCATTTCCAGTGCAGATCTGTGATGCTGGAAGAAATCAGGCAGCAATGTGAGGGCAAGAGATTGAAGCCTAGGAGACCAGTTACAAACAAGTTGCAATATCAATGTGATGATTACCTGAATTCAGGGCACATCAATGGGGATGGATGAAGATGAATTAATGAGTCACCACAGAGGTAGAGCAACAGAATGTGGCCACTAAATGTAAGTGGAAAATTAGGGAGAAGGAGAAATAAAAAAAACGTGTGTGTGTGTGTGGGGGGGTGGTGGTGCAGGGGTGTTACTGAATATAGTAGAGCTCACAGAGATTAATAACATTTTAGGGGAAAATAATGAATTCAGTTTTGGACAATTTTGTATGTAAGGCATTCTTAGGACATCTATGTAGATAGGCTTGATGATAATAATTAAAGTAAATATAACATTTATCATGTACTTTTTTGTTGCCAGATATTGGGCTGCATGCATTTTTCTCAGATTAAGGATAATAATAATGAGCCTTCTTGAAGATAATAATTCAGCCCCTGAGTGGTGGCTGGGAGTTGAACATAGATACTATGGCTTCAAAGCCTAATACACATCCTTAGCCATCAACATAATAGTAACTTCTGGGCTTAGAAAGGGTGTTAGTTGTCCAGATAGGGATTTGAGAGATATTCGTTTATGTGATCCTTGTGGTTATGAAAGGAGATGAGTTTTCCTAGGGAGAAATAATAAAGGGAGAATGCTGGGAGAACACAGCAATACAACTTAAACACAATAAAGTGATTATAGACACTTAATGTCATGCAATGTAGTAAGACCGCTTTTACATCGATTTCGTGTTGTAAGCAAATGGCTTTCTGAGTGCAGCCATGTCCCTTTGTACAATGCAGTACATCTCTCATTTATTCTTTGGGGATGAAACCAATTTAGCAATATGTATGACTAATTCTTTTCTTAAGAAATAAGAGATGAGGTGACCTGCACTGTTTTCTGATGGCAGATTGAACTGGAAGGATTGGGGTTAGATGAACCATTTCTATTTCTTTGTAATGCCATGATTATTTTGCTTTATTATTTCACTTGGTATGGCTATATTTGTTCTCTATTGATCAGGAAGATATACTGGGAAGGAAAACTATAGCATACAAGAAATAAAATACCCAGTTTTCTGATGCTTCACTGGTTAATTTAGAATTATTATTTTTAATGCAATATCAAGAAATAAAAATTCTTTAGTGTTTCATAGTTCCCTCAGCCTATTTTTCAAATTTCTTGAAAAAGTTTTATTCCACTCATAATAGAAGTGGCAACCAATTTTAAGGGATCCCCAAATCTCTAACAATTGTTTTTACAACTTCTAGTTTCTAATACATTCCGCAGAACAAATAATATACCACTGGGTATAATTTTTTTATAAGGTCAAACACATTTTTGGTTTTTCAGAATGCAGAAACCCTTATTAAAATGAGAATAACTCTTGTAGGGGTAATAGTTCAGGTTTCTTCTTGTCAACCTTGATCACATGGCAGTTACTACCTCAGTGCCAGGATCACTTCCAGAAGATACTGATTAAAATGAATAGGGGTAAAATTTGAGCATTGGGATATTTTTTCTTTCCTGGCTCAAAATTGAAATGTACTGACTCACAGTTCTAGGTGCCGGAAGTCCAAAACCCAGGTGTCTGCTGGCTCTGCTGCCTCTGATTGCCTTAAGGGAGATCTGATCCTTGCTTTTTCCAACTTCTGTTGGTTACAGATGTTCCCTGGTGTGGGGCGACATAACTCCAACCTCTGCCTCTGTGTTTGCATGGCCTTTTCCTCCATGTGTTTAATCTCCTTCTGCCTTTGTCTTATAAAGACATCTGCCACTGGATGTAGGACCTGTCTGAATAATTCAAGATCTTGTGTCAAGGGCCTTAATATCTGCAAAGACATTTTTGTCATATAAGGGGTCACATGCACAGGTACTGTGGACTGAGTCATGGCACCCCACCCCCACCCGTACCTCCCACCCCAAGTTCATATGTTGAAGCTTTAACCTCTAATGTTATGGTGTTTGGAAATGAAGCCTTTGGAAGGTAATGTGGCTTAGGTAAGGTAATGAGGGTAGAGTCCTCCTAATGGTTTTAGTGCCCTTGTAAGAAGTTAAGGGGCGAGGCAGCAGGTTGGGAAGAGCAATTTACCTACAAAAAAAGATATCTTATGAAAAAATTTGGGATAGTTAGAAGACTTTCAGAAATACAAATGTCTAATATTTAATTTTGAGTTGAAGTCCAAATTTTCCATGGTATAACCTCTTCCAAAGTCAACAGGTCTGTTTTGTAAAAGTACCCTATAGATATGTGCCTGCTGCTTTCAACATACTTCCTCAGCCCACCCCCAATTTCAAGCCCATCTGTGGAAGACAATTTTGAACAAGAAAAAAACGTACTGCCCAGTGCTTCCTTCCGTGCTTGCACCCCTTGCTTGGAGCATTCTGTCCCAGAGCCTCCTCATGTACATCCAGAGCCTGTCCATCCTCACCCAACCCTGTCCAGAATGCAGATAGGTGTGCCTGGCCATGTCAACCTTCAGCCACTGGGGCCAGAGAGAGCGAATGGCTGCTTAGATGCCTATCCTGGGGGGGTGAGGGGGGGTTGGGGGGGAGAATCACTCTGAGAGGCATTCTGCGTGTTTCTCAGTGGACTCCAGTGCAATGAAGCCCTAACTGCTTGCAACACCAACAGCACAGCACGCCTTACATGAGCCTTTCCTCTTCCCCTGCCCCATGCCCCTCACCTCCTTATTCTTGCTGCCTGGGAACACCTCCCTAGTAGACTACAAAGGCCTTGCCCATCCATGACTCTCCTTTCAACAGACTCCAGACCAAGATGCGTTGTAGGAATTGTTTTAAGGGGTAAAGAGGGGAGAAGAGGCTGAGTTCTCTACCTGAGCCAGTGCAGGGCTGAGAGGGCTGCAGGCTGTGTGAGAGAAAAGGCCCAGCAGAAGCACAGATTGCAGGCCAAGATCTTGAGGAGCACTGCCAATCCTGCAGGAAGGGTGACAGGAGGCCCAAGTCAACCTTATTTATATACCAAATGACAACAAAGGGCAACCCCTCAAAAGGCAAACTTATCTAACTTATGGTTAAATAGGAAGCTCATTATTTAAGTGGGAAAAATTTTATTTAACAAGGCTGATTATGACAGTAAGAAATTTGCATTCTGAACCAGATTATTACTGTCAAGATCTTCAGATTCAGCTGATGAATCTCTAAATTTTAGCTTGCATCATTATCAGGTATGAATTTTAGTGAGGTATTCACCATTGAGCGGGTGGCACATTTTGAACCTTGGTCTATTGTCAGTTGGTGATAATCAATCTTTTAAAACTTATTATGTCCTGAGGGGAAGCTGGAATGTTTCAGTAGCTTAAGTGCTTGCTTTGCAGCCCTGGGGGTGGAGGATTGAATCTAGGCCTGGGCTCAGGCTGAACCAGGCTCATTCTGAACTGGGATGTGCTTCCCATGTGGGAGGCCCCTAGTTCGGGTTCTTTGACCCCTGGCTCAAGGGGGTATGCCTCCTATGTCGGGGGCCCCAAGCCCAGCTCCCACCCTGTGCAGCCCCCACCCTCCTGTGTGGAATAAAACCACATTGAAAACAACGATGATGACTGCTCTGGACATCCTCCTTCTCTCTGTCTCTCTCTGTTTCTGTCTCTCTGCTTGTCAAAAACAATAAAATAAATCTTAAAAAAAAACTTATTATGTCCTAAAACTCCTGTTCCTGTATATGTTTGAACCAAATTATTATTTATATACATGCATCTTATGATTCCCTATGCTTGAAATACCCTTCATTCTCATTTGCTTTTTATCCATCTTTCCAGGTCTGCCTGAAATATATCACCCATAAAAACTAGAATCATACCGTACTGTATCTATAAGTTTCATTGGCAGTCACTCTTGGCATAATATTTATATTTTTTACTTTCTCCCATATCACAGGACAATATTTATGCTTCATTCATCTTATATAGAGTTGAAGGTTAGACTTCATCAACTTCTTAGACTCCTTCAATATGCTGCGTAAATTTTGATTGCAGAGGGAATTGCTGCCAGTCTTTCTTATTGGCCTCCAAATTTTCATGTGCTTCAGTCCAAAATCCACTATTTCATACATCTCTTCCTGAAGCCTCAATCTGACTTTGCCTCTTAAACCAATACCTTCCTGTCACCAACATTTCACATTTACCTGGCTTCTCTCTTTTTTTTTAATTGTTAAATTTATTGGGGTGACATTGATTGGTAACAGTGAGATTGTTTCCAGGTGTACAAATCTACATTACATCACCTATGTATTGCATTATGTGCTCACCACCCAGAATCAGCTCTCCTTCCGTCACCATATATCTGGAGCCCACTCCCACCTCCCCCCCAGCCCCACTCTGTCTCTCCCTTCCTCCCCTTTCAGCTTTTCTTATCTTCTCTTATTTCAAGGTAAACAGTTTGTCCATGACACAACCAGTCTAAACCAGTTATACAAGCATTGTACAATTAAAAGCATCCCTTCTTACTCTCAAAATTTCCCAGGTTTGAAGAATACAGTCATCTTATTTATATAGCTGCATGGCTTGTTGCTTTTCCTTACTGTCTGTGCTTCACCTATTCCGACACTCCACTGTATATTATATATCACTATTGCAGAATAAATAATATTTTTAAAGTGGGGGAAATTGTCATGTACAATGATGTAACATAATAAGTTTGCTCCAGGCTTGCAGGAAGACTCCTGTGACCAACAGTATAAATGCTTGAGCACTATTAAGTCTGAAAAGCGGACACAAGCCAGAATGGGTGGGAAGAGAGATTACTTTTGGCACAGTTTCAAAAACATCATTTCAGGAAGAAAAATCCAATTCAATTTTCAGGATGACCAGTTAAACCAATCCATGACAGGTCTATATAATCAATATCTACTGCCACTTACCTTGGCAGCATTCCTGGAGAGATCATTTTCCAAAATTGTCCTCTTCTCAGCCACTTTCTATTGTGTTTTATGTAAATTACTTGGGCTTGCCTACAGTAATCCATTTTTTTTTTTGCTTCTACTATAGTAAAGCACTTAACCAATATATTGCATTATATATGAAAGAATAGATATTTTTCAAACCCTGTATGCATTTCATTTCTTTGTGTAGTACACTGTAAGAGATAGGTTAAGATATTTTCCCATTTTCAGAGTTCTTGTAAGTAATTCTAACCGACCAGTAACACCAAGCATTTCTAGTTATGTTTTCTACCCTGCTTTCACAAATTGGCATGCAAGCGCCTGCACTGCGCATATCAGGAGCAGCTCTGGACCTCCCCTTTAAAAAAATTAGTGCCTTTCCTAGTCAGCAGTCTTTGGCAACAGATATAGCCATTGATTAAAGAACTATTGTGTTTTTCTATAATCACATTTGATAAGTGCCTTCTGTCGGAGGATAAGCACTCGGTTAATTTGGACCTACTAAAGAGAAATGGATTAGGAACTGCTTTTACTTTTCCCACTTAAATACCCCTTGTAAGTCTCAGCAGCTTTAGATTTAGTCTCAGCTAGGACCCTATCTGACAAGTCTCTGCAGGGTCTGGCTGTTGCCCTCCTCTCCAACTGGGTCTTATCTACTCTCCCCATTGGTCACCATGTGTCAGCTGCACTGGTCTCCTTTCTGTTGCTAGAAGAACACATCAATCTCTTCTCTGCCTGGAAGGCACTTCTCTCAGCAATTTAGGTAATATGCTCATTCTCATGCTCCAGTTCTCAGCTCAAGCACGACTTCCCCAGAGAAGCCTCCCTTGATTGTGCCACACAAGAGTTCCCACAGTTAGTGTCGTTCATTGCCCTCTTATGTCCTCTATAGCTCTTATCACAGCTAATTTTCTTATGTGTTTGCTTACTTAGTTGTTGTCTGTGCATACATTAGGATCTATGTCTCTTTTTGCCCCAACGTCCCCAGTGTCTAACACATAATGGGTAATCAATGAATGTCTGTTACACGAATGACAGCCCTAAACAAGACTGATACAGTGTTTCTGGTGGTATTGTTTGTCTGCCTCCTTTTCATCTAGTATCTGTATCTCTTCAGCAAGCTATCTATTCCCACTAAATCACTGGATTCAACTTTGGTTGCTGGAAGCAAGGAATTAAAGCAGCTAAAATCCGATCAATGGGAGGAGGAAGGGATAAAAGAGGGAAGGGGCACCCTGGGGGAATGAAAAGAAGCAGGTGACATTGTTTAAGCCTAGTGTTAATTAGACCTCCAGATAAATAGACCAATAATCTTTAATAGGAGAAACAGACATTTTCTCTGCAAGGCCCTTGTTGCGTGCCCTCGACAAGGGCTTTTCTTATGAAATTAATTGTCCTGGTGTTATCAGTCAGAACAATCTACCTTTCTTCCTCTAACTAGAACCCAGACTAAACACTTGCCTATCCCAAAATGCTTTTATGTTCTTCTTGTTGAAGACATGGTCATCACTGAATATACAAATAGTTGTTATTATATATTAATAACACGAAGCTTAGCATCTTTAAATTGGGTTTGCTCATATAAATTGTCTTTGATTATTAGTATAATTAGTTAGTAAATCTAGTTTTATAAATAAACATCTGTGTGTGTGTGTGTGCACCCCCATGTGTATAATTCCTGAGAGAATTTGTTAAAATGCTCTCTGATACAGAGTTTTTGAAATTAAGTCCTGAAGGAATAATTCCTTGCTTTTAGAGGTTTTCCCAGGCTCTGACTTTCTAAAGTCAACTTCTTTTTTCTCCAAAGCAAAGTAATTGTGTTGATACAAGGTGCCACTGGGAAAAAACTAGGTTTCGTTTTCTAAAAATACAGTTTAATAATTGCCATTTCTGTCATTATAGAGATAATAATACATTTAGTTTTTCCTCCAAAAAGGTTAAAGACACTGTTACGTTATCAAAAGTAGCACTTTTCAAAATTGTGCAAAATTATACATGTTCTGTTGAAGGCATTTTATCAATGACTATTGATTCAACTCAGAAGCCAGATTTAATAATGATTACTTTGCTAAGTATGTGTCACAATACACAGTCTCTGAACCAGCAATCTTTGAATGTGTAGTCTGTACCTACATTGACACCTGGTCTTAAGACTACTCATTAAGATAGTTAGCTTATCAAAATAATGCTTTTTTTTTTAATATATATAAAAGATAAATTGATATTTTTATTACATTATTTCTAACACTTGTTTTTGGTGTATCTTTAAATTTGTACCATTATGAGGATGAATATTAGCTTTTTCTTAGATTTTTATGCTGAAATGTATTTTCTTGATCTTTAGAAAAATGTGTGTGCTTGATTTTCAAAATATTCCATTAAGAATTTAACCTAGTAGTGTAAAAAGATGGAAAAAATTGTATTAGTATAGTTAAATATTTTTTGTGTATTTTTATCTTTAATGTTTTATATTAATTGTATAAAATTTTTATTAACTGATACTTTTTCTGCAAACTTTTATTTTATAAGATAATACAAAAAAAATAAAGCAAGTAAAAATTATTGAATATAAATTTACTAGGTCCTGGTTTTGTTAAAATGGTCAAATTATATAAAACTGCAGTTCTAAATTATTTTCAAAATAAATTTTCTGTATCATCTAAAATTTTCTTTCAGGTATCAACAGAACCTAATTCTTGGCTTTAAATTTAGGATTAATTACTTAATTAAGAATACATTATATCAGGGATGCTGGGGACAGCTCGGCAGGTTGAGCACTTGTCTTGTAACCACAAAGTCTGGGGAATGAATCCCGATGCTGGCTCATGCGAACCCATATGCTGAATTGCGGCACAACTGGTCACTGCCAGGGTGATGGTGAAGGTTCTTGCTTTCCATGCAGGAGGTCCCCGGTTTGGTTCCTACTCTGCCTGGCCCCATACCCACCTATGTGGAATGAAACCATGTCACAACTAATGATGTAAAACTATGGAGACTGCTCTGGGCCCTCCCCCTTCTCTCTCTCTCTCTCTCTCTCTCTCTCTCTCTCTCTCTCTCTCTCTCTCTTTCTCTCTCTCTCTCTCTCATCTCTCACATCTCAAACAACAAAATAAGTCTTAAAAAATACATTATTTAAAAACATTCATTAGTGTCTCATAGTTTAAAAAAATGAACCAGACGGAGAATAGAATTATGAAATACCCAACTACTAGTTGATTTTTTTAATTTGCTGTTTTACATGTTGTCACTGGAATTTCATTGTCTAAAATTATTTTAAGCCCCTTGAGATTTTACATAATCTTTATTTTTTTCATAAAACCAAAATAGGGATTTTATTTGTGTTAATGTCTTACTAATATTGTTTTACTGAGGGATAATTTGTAGTCCTCAAATTTCTCCATATAGTTTGAGGAATTTTACTACACTTATAGAGTTGGCAACCATTATTACAATTCAATTTTAGAACATTTTCATCATCCCTCAAAAATCACTTCTTGCCTATTTGTCAGTCCTCATTCCCATTCTTCCCCTTAACAACTACTGATTTGCTTTACATTTCTATGGTTTCTATGTTTTCTAAAAATTTATAAATGAAACCACATATAGTTTGTGTGTGTGTGTGTGTGTGTGTGTGTGTGTGTGTGTGTGTGTGTGTCTGACATTTAATTTAGCCTGTTTTTGAGATTCTGCCATACTGTTGCATTTCAGAAGATTTTTCATTTCTGGATACTATTCTAATGTACGAATGGCATAATTTGTTTACTCATTGAGCAGTTGATGTATATTATTATTGCTTCTATATTTTGTTTATTATGAATAAAAGTGCTATGAACATTTGTGTTTATATTTTTGTAAACATTTCATTTCTTACAGAATATATGGTAAATGGTATGTTTACCTTTTCTAGGAGGCTGCTAAATTATTTTCCAAAGTGGTTATACTATTTTCTATTTTTATCGGCAACACATGAGGGTTACAGTTTTTCACATCTTTACCAACAAGGAGTATTGCATTTTTTATTTTAGCCATTCTAGTAGGTGGGTAGTGGTATCTCTTATGTATTTTTATTTTGTACTTTCCTAAGTATTTAATAATGTTAAACTTTTTCCATGTGCATATTTTTATTTATATATCTCCTTTGGTGAAATGTATAAATATATATTTTGACTTTTTAAAAACTGAATTGTCTTATTATTGAGTTGTAAGAATTCATCATATATTTTGAATGTTATTCTTTATGAAAAATGTGTTTGAAACGTATTTTCTCTTAGTCTTATTTTCATTTCCTAAACATTAACTTTTAAAGAGCAAAAATTACCGTTTTCAATGAATCTACTTCATCAATTTTTATTTTAGTTTTTCATTTTTGTTATCAGAGTATTTAAAATCCATTGCCTGCTATTATCTATATCTCTATCACTGGATCTACAACACTTCAAACTTCCTTCCTATGGACCAAAGGGACATGGGCAATCACAACATTCCCCTTGGTGACTATTTCCCTCTGCTTCCTTGGCTAATAAGCATGCCTATACCCTCATCATGTGAACGTAACAATTCCTTTCATAGCGTGCATTGGAAATGCCAAAAAGGGACTGATTAACAGAAACAGAATTTCAGCATAGTGAGAGGAAAAAAATACTTTACTTTAAAAATGCATTATTATCTAGAATATCAGAGATCATCAAGAATGCCATTTAGAAATTCAGAAATTATTATGGAGTGGGAGGGAAATGAAAAGATTTTGTTATTGATTAGTGGGCATTTAAAGTTATTTTCTAATGCAATCACTATGATAATTAAAGACTTGAATCATAGAATAGATACGTAACACATCTAATAAAATCACTTGTTAACATTCTTAGTGATTTCAGAAAAAAATCACATTTTTAAACATCTTGCTTTGGTATTTAATGAATCATCATTAAATGAAGAGTCCAGGAGTTGAAGTACGAGGCTCTACTTAGATTCATGGCAACCTGGCTGAACTATTTTGTTGTAATCATTTTTAAATGTATCCCTAAAATATTTTTAATAAAGAGACTCCATAACTCAGTTTTACAAATTGCCCGAGTATTTTATTAAGGGTAAAATTAGATAATTTTTTCTCTACTGTAACCAGAACCTGCTTTTCTGATTAATGTTTATGAGTTGTAGCCCCTAATTCATACACAAGAGTGAATATGCTATGACTCTCACATGCCTTTTTTGTCACCCTCTGAAAGCATTTTACATTTGTCTCTGTCTGTAATTTCTGTATTTCTAACTTTATTCCTTTCCTAAAGTATTTCAACAGGCTTTTTTTTCTATTTTCATTTTTTAAAAATGTTCTTTTTACCTTTTCCAATATAGATACAATTCATCTTTATTATTCAGATTTTAATTTAGTCTTCTGATTAACAGAAGTAATATATACTTATGGTGTTTTTCTATTCTTATATTGGGCTACAGAAATGAAAGCCTGAATATCACATACGCAATATTGCCTGTCAGAACTAAAACACTCGTTTGGAAGAGCTAAAGACACCTGTTGTTGATAAATGTTCTTAATATTCATGACATTTTTAAGGTGCAATTTTGAAAGCAGTTATTTAATACTAGAGAGTCAACTTAGAGCAACATATTTTCAACTTTATTGATTGGTATTTATTGAATGTCCATTGAGCCAGTGGCCTGTGTTTAGTATATAATATCATAGAATATCATAGGATGATTTATTTACCAGTGAACTCTAAACCTGCAGTTTAGATGATTAAAACTTCCAAAATGGCTTCTGAATTTCTAATTCCATTTTTATATCTGGGAGAAATTTGACGTGAACTGATGTTAAAGTGGGCAATACTGTTGGGCCTGATTTTTTAAAGGAAATAATGATATCAGATTATTTCAAATAAGAATAGTCTTTATTTGGCATTTTGGAAATATTTTTTAAATATAAAAAGAGTATAGTTATTGCCATTTTAGATATAAAAATATAATCAAGTATTAAATTTTTGAACCTGTATGCCACAGAAAGGTTTGTCAGAGATTGCCAACTGGAGACATAAATGATAATCACTGTCTTCAGAGAGCTTTTAGAAATTAGAAGCTATGCAAACCCTACGTGTTTAAAGCTCCTCTTGCCCTGGAGTACTCAGTGGTTGAGGACCGCTGTTCTGCGGCGTCATGTTTCTGTGAGACAGTGGGGCTCTTGCAGAAATGGGGTAAGCAAAATACATCATCTTCAATCAATGCAAAAATCTAGGTGAAAATATAAGTAGCTAGATGAAATAAAGTATTTGTCTTTTCTCTAGGGAAATTAAAAAATAAGAGTAATTATAGTTATTTGAAAACTGTAAGTTCAACTTTGCCAAAAAATGGTGAACATACCTCTGATCCTTTAAAATCCAGCATGAGGAGTTTATAACTTTCAATGTTCTTACTTCTGGAATTCATTTCTTGGTGTTCTTTTCTATCCACACAACATGAATATGTTTTTCAACAAAGATATCAAAAGAACTTCTTTTCTCTGAATTTCTGAAATTGTTCTTTATTCTTCCTCTTTGCTTAGGTTTGAGCTAAGAATGATCCTTCGACTTTGAGATTCCTTCTAAAATAGAAATAAAAAAAAAAAAGAAAAAAGAAAAAAGAAGGGTTACATTTGGCGAGGGTGTATGGATGGGAAAATATAGAGAAGTATAACAGCACATGATGCCTGGTCAGCTTTGTAACCATCTCTTTCTAAGTGACATTTTCTTGGTATTCATCAGCTGTAAGTCTATAAATGAGATTCCATGGAAGAATGCCTGAGGAAAGTCTTTGGAGAGAGTGTGGGATAAGTGAGAGGTGGTTTTATGAATGTGAATATACATTGAGAGTGAAAAACAAAAGATAGAGGAGTAGAACCAAACAGAAAAAGGAAGAAATTGCCTTCATTAATAAGTATTCAAATCTTTGTTGGTTTCATAAAACAATGTTGTGGATGTTCTGAAAAAATGAAATCCAACTGATAGCTTCATAACTTATGAGAATATTAAACAGGGGATGGCTAGGGAAAAAGTGAACATAACTATTTGGCAAATATCCTCTTTTAATGAGACTTAGGAGAACATAGAGACATTATTTATACAGTCTGCATGTATAAAAATAAAGGAAAATTACACTTTAAACTTAACTTATCCCTGGCCCTCTATCATGAAATAAGTTATAGATCAAAACCAAAGCCGTGCTTAGGTTTAACATAAACTGTGTTTGCTAGAAACAGCCATTCACATGTCATTTCAGAATTTTGATTAAATTCACGTCAGGAGATTATGCGTAGTCTCTTGAAACTAAAGACCCTTTCATAGTCAGCAAGATTTACTACTTCTGAGGGCAACATAACAGTAGACAAGTTAGTAATGCTATTGATGGCAGTCAATGTGTGCTGGGGAAACAAACATCAATCTAGTAAGTAGGATGACAGCATGGGGTACTAGAGGACTGTAACAATAGTCTTAACAGTAAGAAAATGCAATTTCCCCTGCTGTGTTTTATGCCTAGTTTTATATGACTACTACATTACACAAATTAATATTTAATGCAGTTCAACATCACACTTGTCAAACAGTAGGGCAGGATATAAACCACTGCAAAATCACACATTTTCTGTGTTTGACAAAGGGTAATATTCTTTTTTTCTGTTTTTCCCTGCAACTGCTTCAAGCTCTGGATGGGTCTCGCCAACTGGGAGTCCCCTTTGCAGCTAATATTATTATGTAAATCGAACTGACCCACTGAAAGTACAAGAAAGCAGACTGTTTTTAACTGTTCTGAAAAATATTATGAATTATTTGAGAGTATTCTGCATATGGAAGAATTGAGATAACTTATTGAAATGAAAATGTTGACCTCTTATTTCTATTTTTTATTCAGATTCACATTGAGAAATATGACTTCAGAGATGGAGTATGTAAAACTCTCCTGGGCTTGTCCTCTTTCCTTTGGTAAGCCTGGGACTTAGTCAGGGGACAGGAAGGTGGGCAGGAAAGAATTTATTTAACTCCTTTGACTTAAAGGAGAAAGATACTCCATTGTAGACATCTGGGCAACTATTTTATGATTTACAACAGTCTGCAACTAATTTATATCCTACTCTCCTTAAGAAGTAGATGGTAGGCCATGTCTTCTTAGGCTGACAGGGAACGCTGAGACTTTCCTGTTTTTTATTTTTTTGCTTTTCAATTTGAACTTATTTATTTATTTATTTTGCACTGCAGATGGGTTGTTCAGTGAAACTTGGCTGGCATATGTCAGAATGACCATGGGTAAGTACGTTGTTGATCATGACCAATCTTAGGTAAAATAATAAAGCCAAGACAATTTGTCATCACTCTCCATCCATTTCTCCTTCCTATATTTCTTTTTACATTTTCAGCCCACTTTCAGTGCCCATTGTCAGTTCTCATACACCCTGTAACCATACCATTTTTCACTTGGAAGTACATATGCAGTCATTCCTTTCGTTTCCATTAAAATACCCATTCCTTTGATGACCTTATTGAAGTTGAAGAAATATTATCATGGGAAATTTAAATCTAATTTACTCTATTTTATAATATATATACGGGGAAAGCTGGGATGGCTAAGCAGGTTAAGCGCTCCCTTTGAAGCCCCGAGGACCAAGGATCGAATCACGGCTCCGGCCCAGGCGGACCCACATGCTGAACTGGGGAGTTCCCACAGTTCAGTTCTCTCTCTGTCTCTGTCTCTGTATCTCTCTCTCCTTCTGTCAAAAATAAAATTAAAAAATAAAAAATAATAAAAATTATAATATATATATATATATATATATTTTTTTTTTTTTCATAATTAACAAGACCTCTAGTATTTCTAGGCACTAAGTGTAATTTGGTGAGAAAATATTTTGGTCAGGACCATTCTTTCCAGTAGCCTCATATTATCACACATGGAGAGACAATGTAACCATAGCAATTCAAGACTTTTGTCTCTGTGTGTTGTAACTCAAGTTGGAATACATGGCGTCATACTTTGTTCCTGTGTTCGGCGAATCCTGTCATTTCTAATTTCATATCCTGAATCTGCCACTTGTTATCACCTCCAGTGCTACTGTATCATCAGCCCTTAGCTTTAGTCTCCTGACTCAGTGATTCCCAATGTGGGTAATATTGTCTTTTGGAAGCTTTTTTAAAGTGTGTGAAGCCATAATCATTAATCAGATGAATTGACAAAGATATTAGGCCATTAATGGCTGGGGGCTAATGATGTTAGAAACCCTTCATTGCATAGGATAGTTTCCCAGAAAAAATAATTAACCTCTCTCCTGCTTTACTTTTAAATGTTCCACATTCATTCATGGCCATTTCTGAGCTTAAAATCTAATTTCATTTTACTTATGGACATAATGTGGCTTTTTTATTTTTAGTGTATATGGCAAAATTTTTTTTTTAAGAGTATCTGATGTGTAAATTGAAGGAAAATTTTACTTAGTTTTGCTTGAAACTTTGTTAGGATTTTTTTCATCATTTCATGAAATGACATGGCTGTGCTGTTATTGGTTGTTTGACTTGCCAGTATATAACACCTATGTTGGTCGGCTCTTTTATTTCTCACATTTAAAATTGGTATATATATGCATACTAAAATCTGACCACTAGTCATTATTTTCTAATGTATTCTTGCATAAAAAGACATACAAAGGCTATCTGGAAAGTATTCAGCCACGTAACCATTCTCGTTATATTGACAACAGCTGGATATTTTCCAGACAGCCCTCGTACATCAAATCATGTGTTTTTACTAATAAATTATTTTTTATTTATTGCTCTTTAATATTCTAAATAGGGCTTTTGAAATTTAAATTATTCTAAATGTTGAGATATTTTAATAATCAGTTGTATGGGTACTTAAGATTTATTTGAAATAGTAATTTGCTTGATAAGATTAGGAATCACTCTTCTAATTTGTCTCTTCTTTGCCTCCCTACCATCAATTATCTCTTCCCACAGCAGCCAGAGTTATCCTATTAACACTAGAGTAGACTCTGTCACTTCTTTTCACATAGTTCTCCAATGGCTTACTATGTCACTTAGAATAAAATGTCTAAAAGAAAGTTGTGTGGTCTCTGCTTCACCTCTTACCACCCAGCTTCCTGCAACACTCCAACTCATTTCTCTCTAGCAAGTACTGATCTCCTTGCATTTTTCCTCACACATTCAACAAACACCCACCTGAGAATCTTTGATCTTATCCCTTTGCAAGAAATGCCCTTCATCTGGATAGCTCGATGGCAGTCCTGCACTTTATTCAAGTTTCTGCTCAACTATCTTCCTTTCCTATAAAAAAAAAAATCTTAGATCCCTGCCTTCATTCTCTTACCTCAGCTTCTTTTTACTATTTTTTAAATCATGTTCATTAGTTCCTGATACATTACACATTTATATTTTTATTGTCTCTTCTCAGTATATAAACTGTATGACAGTAGATAAAGTTTACAATCTGTTTCATTTCCTGATAGACCTGTGATGACTAGAATGGCACGGGCACATAGTCATTTATTTAGATTGAATAAATGGGTAAGTGACTGCATTTTTAAATACCACATTTTAATACTGGGAGTTTTGTTTAAGTGTAAATATTATGAGCAATTCAGCTTTAAGCCTTAATTTTCACATTCATTTAAAATGACTTTCTTATAGTATTTCTGTAGAGGATAACAAAGATAATTTATGAAAGGCCATCTTATAGTGCATAGAATATATAAGCATTTGATTTAAAATTATAATGTCAACTTATCTACAGTAGATGCTCAGTTAACCAGTACCCATGCTGGATAAATGTGATATTGTTTCTTCAATATTTTTTGATGGTTATTTGAGAGTACCAATTGCTTGGGTTCCTGTTATCAGAGAATATGACCGGTATCTATCTATCATCTTTCTATCTATCTATCTGTCATCATCTATCTAACTACCTACCTACCTACACCTACCTATCATGTATCTACTTACTGGCCAACCCATTTTTATATCTATCTGTTTATCCATTTATTGAGTGTGTTCATAAAACTATGCATTATTTACCTACTTATTATCTCTTTTGAGTCCATCTCTCTTATTCTAACAATTCAGAGTAGTTAGATTAGCACCAGTGTACCCTTGGCCATGAAGTTTTTGAGACTTGTATATCTTGTGGGATAGGCATAGAGTCTGAAAATTATTCTCCCTAAGAAGACAGAAACTTTAATGATCTGTTAGGTGTAATGGGTAAAATTAATGTAGGAAAACTCTCTGGGGTCTATATAATATTATTTCATTATTAATAGTCTATTCTAGAAATTTCTTTCACATTGTAGATTTATTTTATTGGACCTCATCTTTTTCTAATGTCTGCAATTATTACAGGAATTTGATTCATGGAAATGTATTAAACTTTTTTTTCTGTATAAGAAAGAATTGACCATAATGTTGTTATAGATTTATATACCTTTATAAAATTATTCATTTAAATAGAGACATTGAATTTCAGTAGAAGCAATAATTAAAATCTCATTTATAAGAAATTTAATTAAAAGATTTTGGTCCATTTAGAGACACAGAAATCAATCACACAAGTGCTCTTTTCTGTACTTTCACTCTCCATCTTTTCCTTTCTCTTTAGGTCATCCAGGGATTTTTGTCTTAATTCAGTGATTAGGGTAATCAGTGATCTGTGGGTCTATGTGTGGTTATATGCAGTAAACTCGTGGTTACTGGATAACCAATACTTTACTTTTATTGCTGGAGTTTGGGGAGTGGGGAAGTATGCCCTTTAAAAATACATAATAATTAAAGATTAAACCAAAACACAATAAATATTTTCTACATAAACTGATCTCTTAGGAGAAATTTCAAAATCAATTGTTAAATTGTTTGAAATTGCAAAACAATGAAAACAATTCAATTCATAAGGAGAATGATCAGGGGAAAAATGGCACAATTATGTACATGTAGTATTTTGAAAGCTAAAATATACACATTTACCTAGAAGAATATATATCAAATTATATTAAGAGTGGTTTTTGCTTTGGGAGAGGAGTTATGAAGTAGTTTTAGTTTCTACATATTTCAACTTGATAGAATTTTATCAAACCTAATAATAGTAGTAATAATAAAACATCAATGCCAATTAAAACCCTCTGATATATCTAGATAAACTTTTCCTAAAAAATCATATCTAGTATTAAAAAAGTATATATATATATATATTTTTAATACTAGATATGATTTTTTAGGGAAAGTTTATATATATATATATATATATATTATATATAATTTAGAAGTCAGAAGAACATGTACTCAGTTTGATGCTTATGGGGAAGAATGTTACTTGTGACTCACATAAATAGAGTACTTGGGCAAGTTATTGAACCTTTGTCAGCCTATATCTTCACTTGTAATAAGAGTAACTACCTCAAAAATAGTAAAATTGAGTTCAGGAATTACTACTCATATTAAATGCCATGTCAAAGGAAACTGTCTGTCTTACTTTTAAATCAGAACAAGAAAACCCTTCAGAAGAATAAGGAACACAGAAGAAATACTAATTATTAGTGACTATAGCCTTTGCCTTCCCTTCAGAACTTCATGTCTGTTTCTTCTTTCACATATCCAAATAGAAATTATTATTCTATAGCAACTTTTGTTGGGCCTTTTCCCTAAACCCAGTGGGAAAGAATATTTTCTTTTCAGAAGATAGAAGAATTTGTCTAATTTTCCAGCAAGAATTTAAGAAAGGGTAAGGACTGTCATAAGTTCAGGCCACCAGAACTTGGTTCTAAATATGTAACGGAGGGATGTGCTTGTATGAGTAATTTTGGGTCACAGAAAAGAGAGAAATTGAGCTGAGTCCTTATGTGGATAACCCAAATGGCCACAAGTCTTGAGTTTATGTAACAAAGAATAGTCATGTTAAAATTAATGTTTTTATATTGCTGACTCATTGGCTCCCACCTGAGTAAAGTCAGGACCTTAACTCCTCTCCCTAAAACTCACTAAAACTGTGGACTTTCATATGCCTATGACTAGTACTTTATGTTCTTTCACTGTCAAATATCTTGTTGATGTTTCCTGCCTAGGTAGTACACTGAGCAACAACCTTGTTTTTTTTTAAGATTTATTTTATTGATTTTTGACAGAGACAGAGAGAGACAGAGAGAAGGGGGAGGGCCCAGAGCAGTCTCCGTAGTTGACATTAGTTTTCCATATAGTTTCACTCCACAGGCGGGCACAGGGCTGTGCAGGGCAGGAACTGGGCCCGGAGCCTCCCACATAGGTCCCGGCAAGAACTGAACTGGGGGCACACACCAGTTCAGCATGTGGGTCTTCATGGGCCGGGGCTGGGATTCGATCCTCGGTCCTCGGGGTTTCAAAGCGAGCACTTTATCCACTGAGCCATCCCAGCTTTCCCTACAATCTTTTGGTAGATTTTACTGGTAGTTTTCTTCCAGGTCCTGCCTCTTGATGCTACAAAACCTTTGAATTGTCAAATGGTTGAATGTTTTTTGTTTTTTGTTTTTTTTATCTCTTATTTTGTTAGAACCAATCTCAGTAGAAACATCTCTTTCCAGAAATATGATACTGAAGTTGTACAAAGACTCTAATGCTTTGTGTAATGCTTTCTCCTTGAATGTTGTACACATCCCAAAGCTGCCCTCTTCATTTTAGTTCTCAGCCTTTCTCCAAGTAATTCAAATCTATTAATATTTCCTATCTGGGAAAATAGAGAGCATATTGCCTTTTTCCCACATCAACTTCTAGGTTCATCAGAGAACTTTTCTCTTTTTAGAGCAAAACTTGGTTTTTCTTCATGTTTTTCACAAGAAAATGTTCTCCTATTAGATAGGAGCATCATCTGATTAATTTAGTAGATAAAACCAGATTCTTCAGGCTAGACTAATATTAATCTGAGAATCTAGATATTTGTGGTTATGAGAAAAAAGCTAGTATTGTTCAGGGCCTGTTACATATCTCATCTCATTTCATGTTTGCAATTCGCCTGTGAAATAGCTTGTAGGGCCAGACTTTGTTTGTTGGCTAAATTCTCAACCCATTCTCAGTCACTGTGTATGTTTACCTTTGTTACAGGGGCTAGAGGTCTTGAAAATGTACTCCCCAGACTCTGACTCTCTTGTTGCCAGGTTTGGGTATGGTTTAGATTTTGCCACTGAGATTTACTCTATGCAAGATTTGAAAGGTGAAAGGTCCAGAGGTGATTTTTCTTTCTTCAGTGGTGGCAGCTATTTCCCAGACTTTTGCAGATGTGGTTTTCACAGTAGATCAACTCGGTGTCACACTTTCTCATTCCCAGATTTGAGGCTTTAGGTTGTCGGGATGTTGGTAACTATGTCAGGAAGCTTTATCACTCTGGATAACAGCAGCAGTTTTCTAATCTCTTAAAACTGAAGTATTAATAGTTTGACTTGAAGTGTAAGAACAGCCCTATTGAATATTTTGTATAGCTCATAGAAGTGGACAATATTTGTCCTTCTGTGACTTATTTCAGTTAGCATAATGTCTTCAGGATCTGTCCATGTTGTCACAAGTGACAAGATTTTCTTCTATTTTAAGGCTGAATAATATTCTATTTTATTGTATATATCACATTTTATTTATTCGTTTGTTTGTCAGTGAGCATGGGTTTTACCATATTTTTGATATTATGAATAATGCTGAAGTGAACATGGGATAGCAGATATCGCTTTGAGATCCTGATTTTAGTTATTTTGGATACGTACTCCAAAAGGAGACTGCTTGATTATATTGTAGTTATACTTTTAATTTTTTTGAGGAAGCTTTATACTGTTTTTCATGGTGGTTGCTACACTTTATATTTCCACCAACAACGTGCAAAATGATTACAATTTCTTCACATGTTTTCCAACATTTATCTATCTATCCATCCATCCATCCATCCATCCACCCATCATATCTATCTATCTATCTATCTATCTATCTATCTATCTATCTATCTATCTATCTATCTATCTATCATCTAGCTATCTAGCTAGCTATCATAGCCATCTTACAGGTGTGAGGTGATATTTCATTGTAATTTTGCATTTATTGGATGATTAGTGATGTTGAGCATCTTTCCATATACCTGTTGGACATTTGTGTGTGTGTGTGTGTGTGTTTATGTTCTATTTAATTTGCCCATATTTAATAAGGTTATGTATTTTTTGCTATTTAATTGTAGGTGTTCCTTTTATTTTTTTTTGTAAGTTAATTCCTTACCAAACCCTTCCATGTGATTATTCAGTGTCTCAGCTCCTATCTTGTGATTCTGCTCATCTTAGGAGTAATAGATAAAAAAAGATCATAGAGCACCACACAGAAAAGGTTTGTTTGGCCAGGCTGGGAGGTATAGAACACTTATTTCCACTAACATCCTATTTAATAGAAGTCAGTTACATGGCCACATCTCATTCAATGAAACCTAAAGAATGTAGTCTAGCTTTTGCTCAGAAAGAAGAGGAAACAAGTTTTCTAATCATTTAGAAGCCTCTGACACATAGTTATAATCATTAATATTTTTAGTAAAATTACTATAAATCGCATCTCCTGAAGAAATTTTAATATGCTCACAATATCTACCCTCAATATCCATTAAGGATTTCCTGAACTGCAAAATAATATCTTCCCATTATCTTTGTCTCATAACATTATCTGAAATATACTTTTATGGAAATAATATTCATGTTGGGATCTGACTGTCATACACATCTATGAATTCATTTAAAACATTATTGAACACCTTCTATATTTCAGATTTATGAGAAATCATCACTATTGCAGAAGAGCACTTTACGGTCATTAACTCAGGAAAAGAAGAATAACAAAGTCAATTCTGCCATATTATTATCATAGGATAATTTACTTTGTGCATTTCATACTTCAATATATGAGGCCATAACTCATTTCTAACAGATAAGAAAAAAAGTCTTTTCATTCTCTTTCTTTTATTAATAAAAACATGGATGAGGCAAATAAGATACACTAACAACAAAGAAGTCACTAACTTGCTATTAGTCAATAAAGTAAATTCCATATTGTAATATGATCCCAGAGATTAAAGGATAGGAGTTAGAAACCTTTCATTTGTGTCTATCTTTTAAAAGCGAAGAAATAGAACTCTACTTTAGCAGCTTTATTTCTGAGGCAGAATCAAACTTTTTTTTTTTTTTTAACTAATAGACCTAGTAGATAGTTTTCTGTAATACTCTCCTCTCTCATCTTCTAAAATTGGTGTGTTTTTATTTCTATTTGGAGAAATGGAGAACCAGTACTTCTTTTGGCTCTTTAGACCTTCAATACCCTGAGACATGCTAGCAGCTGAGGTCAATGAGACTATCATTTTCTCTCTAAAGAAAGGAAGAAACTATATTTGCCTATGTTACAGTTTTCTGTTTATTTTACTTAATTTAATTAATTAATTAAAAATTTTTTTTGTAGTAATAGTAGTAGTTTGCTAACTGTTGTCAACATAGCAGTTGGGAAAATGAGGCAGTGATAATTTTGCTCATCTTTCTACCTCATTTTCATTCCTAGACTACGATCTCACAATTTATTTCAAGGAAAATTGACTCTCACAAAGCTTAGGAAGAACATATGAGTCTACATTAACTTTATTTATTATTTTGAGTAAAAATGTTAGAGATTATTAGAAATTCTGAAGACATGTAGAAATAGTTACTACATAATATCTACTACTATGAAATAAAGTGATTGTATTTTCAATCAACTTGAAATGTGGGATAAACATCTAGGTATATGGCATCAGGGAAAGAGATGATGATAAGATTTTCTCATAATTTTTTCTCTTAACCCAGAACTGTTGTGACTTGAAAATTGAACCTAAACATTCCCTTAGCCTTGTGTGGTTCCATGAATGCTGAAACAGTGGTCACCTTTCTCCAAGTCTTCAGAGTTCCAAGCTCTATGCTCATTGATACATCCATCGTGATTTGATTTACCATGTGGTAACTCTCAGCAAGTTCACCTCAGGTAGGCTTTTATATCAGGTAGATGTAGTAAACCCTATGACAAGCAACTACCATTTCATCTACGTCTGCAAGGAAGAGCACTGATTCCTTGAAGCAAAGTCTGGTGTAAAATTTCCCAGAAGTATCTAGTTGATTGCTAGAACTGTGGAGATCAATCATGAGACCAACGAAATACAATGTTCATTTCTAAAAGAGCAGAAATAAACCAGTGTAAAACTGATTGCTCAGCTCTTTAAATTGCATAACTAAAGTGCTTTATGTGGCTCATCATAGTTAAGAAATTTATTATAATTTACAGAGAAGCCTATGGGAAGGACTTCAGGATATTTCTATTTCTTTATATACAATAGGATCAAATATCTGTCAGGTGAAGGAAATACCGTCATTGTTTCTCACCTAATTATCCCCTGTATTTGCAATTAAGTCATTCATTATGACTTTTTATATTCACCGGTTATATATTAAATATGTATATATTTTAGAAAAGTATACATTTTAACTATTCTAATCATATATATTTTTACAATGTATATTGAAGTCAGACTCTGGAGTAATGCCTAGAGTCTTGTATATAATGCATATTTCTAAGTTCTTTTCATCCTATGACATAAGACAAGGATATTTGCAGACTCTTGGCTATTGTGATTACTCTGATATACTCACATTATTCATTGAATGACACTGCATCAACCAGAGAAGACATGTATTGGAATTTAGATTTCAATTTTATTTCTTTACTTATTACATTTTTATTTCTTAAGTGATTCTCTTTTGAAAATGAAATACTTCTTTTCTTTAAGTTTATCATGCACTGTGTTAAATAAAAAGAGTAGGATTATTTTTCTTTCAAGCTTTATATTTAAAATTCTAAGAGTCTTTGTGCATAAAGCGTGGAAGCACCAGGTAGAGGGTGTATGGCTCTAGGTAAGTTTGTATATCAAAGACATACTCTCTGCTGGGCCTTTTGTCATCAGAACTGGCCAGTACATTTTGAAGATAGAGCTGACAGTACTTACATCTTTACTGATTAAGTCTAGGGAATGGAGAGTCAAGAAGGAGTCTTTGGTTTCTAGCTGGAAAAAATGTTAGATAAGGCACTGTGTGCATTGGGATGCTTTAGAATGAATGTTTGTACACCCCCACCCAATTTATGTGTGTTTTAATTATTAATGTGATGCTATTTGGAGGTGGGACTTTTGGGAGGTAATTAGATCATGAAGGTAGAGGCCTTATAAATGGGATTAATGCTGTCATAAGAAGACTTATGAGAGAACTTGCTCCTTTCTGCTCTCCATCACGTGAGGCTACAATGAGAAGATATCTATCTGCCAATCATAGAGTAGGCTCTCACCAGACATTAGACACGCCAGTGCCTTGATATTGGATTTTAGCCTCTAAAACTGTGAAAAACTAATGTTTATGGTTCAGCACCCCTGCCCCTCCCCCACAAAATAGCTAGCCTCAGGGGGCACTGTGCTTCCTCAGCCAAAAATGTTAAGATGTCAAACATCATGATATATAGAAAATTAGACGTATATGCAATACACAGAGGATAAACTAATTTCAAGGCCAATAGGGGATAGACTCATATGAGGGCTGTCTGAAAAAAAAAATCCAACCATAATACCTCTATTTTTCATTTTTCATGGCTGAATACTTTTTGGACAGCCCCCACACTTCTTGTAGGAAGCCCTGGAAAATCATACAGCATTAGGTGGGGTTATAACCCACATACAAAGAATGAGAGCCAATATTTGGGAACAAAAATATAATCTGTCACTAGAGATACAGATAATTCTCAAAAGTATAAATAAGAATGGCCAGCAACATGAACACATTTAGCATAAGTAGTAAAAATTCTCACTTAATAACATAATGGTAATTCTTAATGCGGAAGGAAATATAAATTATTTTAACTTCTCTGATGATGAGTTGGCCTTAAATCAAGACTTTTACTCTTAGCTTTCCATCTTGATCAGAAGTTAGCAATATAATAAAATAAATTCAAAACATTATCATAATTACACTCATCACTAGTCAGTTGAAGCTCTCAGTCCTTTTTGTGAAGTAGCACACTAGAATGCATCAAGGCACCCGTTATATTACCTGGGATTATTTCTGGTTATTTGAATAATGGATGACTTCTTCTTTGTACCAATTTACATTTTTCTAATCATGGTACTTTATAAGTAACGTACCTTGAATGTGATTAAAATATATATTCTAAAAAAATGGAACCAATCAAGCCTGTAATTTTTAGTAGATGTGACCTACACAGGGCACAACGTTTTGTCTCTGTGTACGAATCTACAGAAAGTCAAGTTAAAAACAATTATCAAAGCTGGCTACTCTAGATAACTTCTACAGCTCTGTCAAGTGAAACATTTTTAGATATTTCAGACACACACACACTGTGCACCATTCACTTGCTCTCTGTCAGAGCTTTCTGTGTCCTGTAATTTTAAACTCTAAAAATACTCAGTGGTGAAATATTGATTTCCTCTCTAGTTTCTGCTTAGACTTTAGTCGGATGCCCGGTATGGATTCCATTCTGAGAAGATCAGTACTTGACCCTGCACTTTGTTCTTTACTGAAGAAATACATTGTATCTTTATACTTTCACCTCAGGTAGTCTATGTCTTTTTCTTGACATTTGTATTATAGTACATCCAAAGAAGAATCATTGTTTATTTTAATAATGATAAATATCCAACATGTGTACAGGGTTTCTAAGAAGGCAAATACTTATTAACAAAAAGACAGTATGGTAACTGTATTTGTTATTTATTTATTAAGTAAATTGCTATGAATTAAACTAAGTATGTTCAATAAATTTGTAAAATTTTATCTTAATATGAGGTGTAACAAGTAACTAAATCATAATCTACCTGAAAGCAGGAAGACTTATTATAATTACTCATTTTTTGATTCATACATAGTATTTATTATATAGCTGTTGAGTCATAGAGAAGAAAAAGCCCTAGTAGCTAACATAAGCATATATCCAAATTTAGTATGTAATTCACTCATTCATTCATTTATTTTTTTCAACAAATATTTACTTATAAAATTATTATGAATTTATTAAATCATTTGGTGGAAGGCTACAGGATTAAGTCAGTGCTTTCAAACAGTGGACAGAAATGATCAATGAATAAATGATACTGGGACAATTTGAATAAGCTAAGCCAAATGCCACTGAGGTAAGGACACATACACTTTCTATAGGAGGCACTGAAAGTCATGTTTCATTGGGTAACACAACTTAGGATAAAATCGTTTCCCAAAAGTGTAAAGATTTAACACTTTTAACAGACAGTTATTTTCTAACAAATTTGACTACAAATCAAATTATATGAAGTAAATTCTCATTTTATTTGGAAACGTTCCAAGATAGCATGCAAACTGTTTTTTGTTTGTTTTTTTCCAATAATAAGAAAAAAGGAAAAGAATTAGTTTTATGGCACGAGGAGAATAATAACACAACTACAAGCTCCTTCCTTGAGTTAGTGTTCCACTGGTACTTTTCTTTGACCTCATTGCATTTTCAGCTCTTTGCAGTTATATGTTGGCAATCAATAAGTAAAGATTAACACATCCATCCCATCCCTTTTCGCCAGTGATACATTGAAGATTCTTCTGGATCAAAATATATTTTTTTTGATGCCCAAAGATTGCTTGATTCCACATTTGTAATTATAAAATTCCCATGATTTCTTCTTTGATCTGAGTTTTTATGATGTATATTAGAGATTTATTGAATTTAGTTGATTACTATGTCTAATAGGGATTTAGAAAAAAAATAGGGGAGCTTGATACCTAAATAGGTATTTTACTCTTAAAATGTATTTCAAAAATAATTTCCACATCGACAATGACAAATTCTCTATTTCATAAATTATTACATATAAAATTACATTTGATTTATTTCATTTAATATTTTCAATTTCTATTATTTTAGTGAGTTTGTATATCTTATTTAAGTAAAACTCAAAACATTAATGGATGGGAAATAAAAAGTTTCTCAGGGCTTTGTAATATAATATTACACATTACAGTGATTAATACATCTTTAAATGTCAGTTTATCTTGGCTAGACTTTAAAAAATACATAAGTATAGGGGATGCTGGGATGTCTCAGCAGGTTGAGCCCTCATTTTGCAGCCGCAGGGTCTAAGGATCTAATCCCGGCCCCGGCCTGTGTGGTCCCATATGCTGAAATGGGGTATGCTTCCAGTTCAGTTCTCACCAGGGCAAGCATCCCATGTGGGAGGCCCCTGGCCTGGTTCCTGCCCTGCATGGCTTTCTGCCTGCCTGTGGATGAAACTATGTAGAAACCTAATGATGTGCAACTTTGGAAACTGCTCTGGGCTCTCCTCCTTCTCTCTGTCTCTCTCTCTCTCTCTGTCAAAAACAATAAAAATAAATCTTTAAAAATACAAGTATATGCAAATAATTGAAATTGAATATAAGATGCAAAACAAGAGAAATATTCCAAACAGTATGCTATATAATTTTTAATTACTAAATGATGGGAACTAGGGAGAAATAGCACATTATTTAAAGAGTACAATTGGGGAGTGTTAAAATTATTTTTGTTTAGATTGTTATGCTACTTTTAAAAAAATCTCTTTTTTAAAAAAACGAAGTATTTACCGTATATTTGCTTTTGTGGAAAAAGAAAATCATCCTTGCTCTATTAGTTGGTACTTTATACATTTCAGTGAATTTATTTAGTAAAATAGAACTAAGTCTAAATATGGCTTTTACTGAACATCTTCATAATAGTAGTTCGGAACATCTTTTTAATAGTAGTTTTAAAAGCTACAGGTTTTAAATAATAACAATCCAAGGATTGTAATGACTGCTACATCTATGGCATTTTAATTTAATTTTATTATTGTATTTTATTATTATTATTATTATTTGCTTTTTTTTAAGGGACAGGGCAGACCATTATCAGAAGTAGAAGTTTCATTATATTGCCATGTCATAAAACAAAGCAAAAGATTTTTATGAATCAATTTTGAACTTCTTATATTTTTCTGTATATAGTGTGTTGATGTTCTTTTTCTTTTTCTTTTTTTTCTTAGCAGGATAGTGAATAATATTGATTGAATTTCAAATATTAAACCAAGCCATTTCAAAAATAAACTCTACTGGGTCTTGTAGCATCAATATTTTCTGCTCTCATGGATTCAGTTTATTGAAATGTTGGATAGGATTTTTGCTTCTATAATCGTGGTAGAGTTTGGCATGGAATTTTCATTTCCTATTATATAAAAGCCATGACATGTTTTGATACTGGAGTTGAAATAATTTTTTAAACATTTGATTCTTCTTTGGAAGAAGATTTTTATGGAAAGATTTCAAATTATAAAATGCATTTAAAATGTATTAGCTAGTCTTATTTTATTTTCATTCTTGTGTCATTTTTTAAATTTAAATTTGTGTTTTTAAAAAATTTCTATATTTTATATCATTTTTCAAATTAATGGGCATGAATTTGTTTGCTATACTCTTTTATTACCTTTTTAGTGTCTGTAGAATCTGTAGTACATCCCCTTTTTATTTCAGTTGTTCATAGGTAGTGATTATAGTTTCTTTTTTTCCTGAATGGTAATGGTAGGAATTTATCAATATTTGGCTTTGTAGAATTTATTACGTTTCTTTGAATTCCATTGATATTTGCTATCGTTATTGTCTTTCTTTTATTTTATGTTATTTTAATATACTTTTCTTTTTAGCTTTTTGAAATGCTTAGATTATTAATTTTCAGGTTAAGTATATGTATTTATTATTTGCAATTTTTTTCTAAAGCTTATCTTATCTATTCCAAATGTTTTAATGTGTCGGATTTTCATTACTATTAAAGTTCAAATTATTATTTTTTTATTTTTTTATTTTTTAGTTTAACAGTTTTATTATAAAAACAGCTTTGTAAATACAGTGCAATTGTAGTTAAATGTCAGTCAATACACTTTTCAACTTAATAAATTTCACTAATATTATTTTACAAATTCTAGTAGTTAAAAATACATACATGCATACACACTTAAAACTGTTACAGTAGAGGTAGAGAGTTTATGGCATAGACATCATATCAAGATCATCAGGATGTGCTGATGTAGCTAAAACAGAATCAAGGCACATGGGTGTGGATGGTTTTGGACCTACACCAGTAGATGATGCTTTACTGGTAAACTTGCATTCAGATACTTAAAAAAAAAAGAAAGAATATCAGCTTGCTTTGAGGCCCTACGCTTGTCACATGAAGTCAGGTTTTGCATGATGGCCAGCTGTATAATCTGCTGAAAAGTGAAGTAGGGTTGCTTTTCTGAAAATGCCACAAGTAGCTCTCTGGCAGGATAATTTTTCAAGCTCACGCTCATTGTCCTCGTCTCTATGTTGCAACATTTATTTCCATGATTCATAACAACTTTGATGTCTTCTGTATTAAGCCCATCAGTAACTGGAGTATCTTCATCCACAGCAAGTCAGTCTTGAGTTCATCTCAAAGCAAATTTATTTTGTTGTTAGCAGAGTCAACTAATTCATAGATTTCATCATAAATTCTACTGCTGGCAGCTGCAGTATTGACTGAAAAACTCTCAAAATTGAAGGAGGAAGAGGAGGAGAATTTCACACACATCACAGCTGGTCACAAATTTCTTCAACATTTCCGTAATGTTTCACTTCTCACAGAATCTCAAGCACAATGGTATTTTTTTGAAGGTCAAGAATTGTCCCATTAAAATTAGTCATTTTTCCCAGGTAGTCACACCTGTAAAACATTTTTACATTATGTATCAGTCTCTGATTCATAGGTTGGATTAGACTTGTGATATTAGGTGGAAGATAACATACAAAAATATTGCCTTCAACAAGCTCTTTTGCAGGAGGATGTGATTGACATGTATCCAGAAGATACAGAACTTTACTATTCTTTGGTATTTTTTTCTTTCATCGATTTTCTTTTTTTTATTGTTAAATTTATGGGGGTGACATTGGTCAATAAAAATTACAAAGGTTTAAGGTGCACAATTCTACAACAAAGTATCCATGTGCTGCCATGAATTTTCTTTAACACTGGGTACAAACAAATAGTGAAACCACTTGGTAAAAATTTCTTTTTTTTTTTTTTTTAATATTATTATATTTTATTGTTAAATTTAATGGGGTGACATTGGTTGGTAACAATCAGACAGTTTCCCAATGTACAACTCCACATCACATCACCCATGCATCGCATTATGTGCCCAGCTCCCAGAATCAGGTCCCCCTCAAACCCCATATATCTGGTCCCCACT
>PVKE010011108.1:0-23127 GCA_004027555.1 Craseonycteris thonglongyai
AAAAAAAAAAAAAAAAGGAACTGATATCTGACATTCTTTGGTTAGGTAACAAAATTATTGCTATGTATAAGTATCTCTTGGGCTTTGCAAAAGTTATATATTAAAATGCACATTTTAATAAATTATCTTGTTCTTCCATGCTTACCACAACTCCTATAGTGGAAGTCTCAAGATGGTACTGGAAGTCAGGCCTGTCACATTTCTAAACATTTTGGGAGTAAAGCAGTAACAGGTCTATTCTAGACTCTCTTTCAAGATGTCTGAATAATGACCATCCTTGAAAAAAAGAGATAGTCCCCCTTCAGAATAAAGGGCAGTCATGTTTATTGAACACCATAAAAGATTCAGCTTTTCTAATTTCATAGTTTCTCTCTTATAATGCATCTCACTGTTTGTATAGACAATCATCTAAGTCTTATTTGTATCACTTTCATTGGGACTTGGGAGTGGGGTCGGGGGAACTGTTGCAAATATAATGATGGCTGCTTCTGCTTGTGTAATCCAGGATCTCATGTCTTCTTCTTGTATCTGTGAAACTCATAGGCTAACGTATTAGTTTGTGAGTACAGTGAACTCAGACCCTTCACCGTTATTACAGATAAATTTTCAATAAAAACCTGTGGAGTCACTGAATGATTTTCTTTGTTAAAAAAAATAGACCTTGGTTTATATTAGGTTGAATTATAATTTGAAAAATGTGTATACTGGATAAAGCAAGGCATAGCTATACTAATTGGATTCAGATTTACTGCTCTGAATTGAAAAGAAAAAATCATTTTGACCCTTGTTAAAATGATAAGAAAGGCTTTAAGACTCTTGCAATAGTAATATTGCAATAGGAAAAAGAGATGGAGCTCAACTCTTAGTACGTCCACAAGCAGTGTGAGAAGGGGCGGTTAGTGAATGAAAATTTATTAAGATGAGACATCAAAGATAGGAGAATACTTGCTAAGCTGACTTAATGGGATTCTTGCTGATGGCAGGCCAAGGATAAGAGATGAGGAATTTGATCCAATATCAAGGGTGGGGGAACTCTCACTAAGCTGACATATAAGGATTCTTACTAAGACTGAAGTACGCAAGTGAAAGACAAAATTGGGGCCAAGGTTGAAGTGTAGTTGAAAAGAGAGTTTAGGGGCACCTAGCTAAAGTTTGGTTAAGGAGAATTTTTGACAGAGTCAAAGGTCAAGTGCAGAAATAGTTTTTTGTGTAGGTGGGAAGCAGGCATAGGGCAGTTGGCACTGTGTGGTTACTCTGTAGGAAAATATATTCATATTGTTTAATATTACTTTGTATGTAAAGTTTCTACTGACTTTATAGAGAGTAAATATTCATCACAATTATAGCTCAGGTGATGCTTCAACTATGAAATTTTTCTAGATAACCAAGTCAGAAATATTTATTGTTTCTTGGAATACCTGCAGCATTTTGTTTGTGAATTTAAAGTTTAGAAACTCATAAATTATTGTCATGTATTACACGTCACAGTACTTGACTCCTAATTTGTATTATGTAAAACTTCATCATCCTCCTAAAATTAAAATTGTATGGGAAGTTTATATATATATATATTTATTTATTTCTGTTTATGGGAATTTTACTCATTGCCTCACTCATATTTATAATCTGAGCAGCAGTCAGCAACAGTTTACAGAATTCACTAGTCAAAAGAAGTGTCAAAACTCCCACTCTCTCTCTTTGAAAATATACGTATGTACATATGTATATATATATATATATGCATATAAATATACATTTACACACATATACTCTGTATATACATATAAGAGAGGACTCAAATAAATTGAAATTTATTTATTAAAAAATTATGTATCTATTACATGTTTGAACTTCAGTCACTTTCAAAGTACTCTCTGGTGTAATACACCTATCAAGATGCCTCTTTCACTGCTTACAGTAAACTCATCAATTTTGATGCCTTTTAGTGCTTTTTCCATTTTTTGTTTTACCTCTTCCATGCTGGCAAAACTTTTCCCTTTGAGGACATTTTTCATCCAGGGAAACACACACACACACACACACACACACACACACACACACACACGTTGCTCAGGGTGAGATTGGGTAAATAGGAAGGGTGGGGCATGGTGGGGCATACTGTTTTTGGTCAAAAACTGCTAAACACTCAGTGTGGCGGAGGCAGGTGCATTTTTATAACACACATTGTGTAAAGTACCCATCATGATATGGGCAAACACGTTATAAGAGTCTCCAAAAAATATTCACTGAAGTAGAACACAGCCTCTCACCACACGCCAGCTGACACACTGATGCGGATGGGTTTCTAGAACACTCACCTCTCAGAGAAAACCAGTACTCGAGGGCCTGCACTCCAGAAGATAATTCTGTCTCATTTTGGGGGTCCCTCTTTGTATATACACATACATACACATGTTTTAACCTTTTCTTTTCAACTCACCTCATATGGGAAAATTGGAATGGATGATGGCAACAATCATGTTTAATGTACCACTTGGCAAAAACTAGAATGAGACTACAGAATCCTAAAGGGCAAAATTTGAGTTACAAGGTTTATATTTTGAAATAACAGCTCATGGGGAAACTATCTTTGATATTTCCTGAGCAACAGGGTGCGGTATTATGTGAATTAAACACAAAGGGAATCTGATTTCAGTTTTTGCTATTTTAGCTTTGTTTAAAATATATTTTTGTTTTTCCTGAACCACAATCTGTCAGGATTGATTTCTATTTAATACCTTGAAGGCAGGGGCCATGCTATTTTCATACCAGTATAATTCATAATGCAAATAAAATCACTTCCCCATAAATGTTTGGTCAATAAAAATGAAAGTCTTGGATTTTTTTAAATGAAATGTGAATATTTTTTATTTGTTGTCTGATTATAAAATAAATACATATTCATTGTAGAAAAGTTTGTTTGAGAGTAATGATGTGGAATATATATACAAAGAAAAAAAAACCTTCACAATTTCAATATGAAGATAACTATTTTTAACATATTAATATACCTATTTTATTTCTTTTGTTATATGTATTTCAGAACTCTGATTGCTACATGTTTTTAAAATGAAATCATTATGTAGGCAGTTTTGTAATACAATTTGCATTTAGTTAACAGTATAGTATAAATACTTTTCTACAATATTAAACATTTATTAGTTTATCCACTATGTAGTAGTATTCTACTTTAAGGATGTAGTATAGTTTCTTTAAACAATTATTTACTTTGAAAACTTAATCTATTTTTAATCTATTTGTTAAAAATATAGTTTTGTAGAATGTTATCACTGAAAAAATGTGTATGTCCATTTTCATTGTCTTAACTATAACTCTAGCAATGCAATTTTTGTATCAAATATATGCATACCCAGGAAACAGATACTAATTTAAAACTATTACTAGTAGTGATAACCTGTGATAATCACTGATGATTGAGAAATTCTCAAACTTTTAAATATATATGTACAATAAATGATGAAAACTAACATACACTATCAAATTATATTGGCTTCACTTGCCTACTCCTCTTGTCCAACTTTAGAACACATATATATTTAGCTATCTTATTTTGTCCACAATTAATACAGACTGCCAAAGCTCACTCAAGAAGAAATACAGGGAAAGCTGGGATGGCTCAGTGGGTTAAGCGCTCACTTTGAAGCCGCAAGGATTGAGGATCGAATCCCGGCTCAGCCCAGGTGGACCCATATGCTGAACTTGGGAGTTCCCACAGTTCAGTTTTCTCTCTGTCTCTGTATCTCTCTCTATGTAAAAAAAAAAAAAAAGAAAGAAAGAAGAAATACATAATCTGAAGCCCTATTATAAAGATTGAATTAATAGTTACAAACTAGCTCACACAGAAAACTCCAGGAACAGATGGTTTCACTGGTGAATTTTACCAAACATTTAAGAAAGAAATAATACCAATTCTATTTGAACTCCTCTAATAAACTGAGAAAAGAGAAATGCTGGAGAGAAAACTGATTTTTAACCAAAGAGCAAAGGTAATTGAGTGCAGAAATGTTAGTATTTTCAACAATAGTGCTGGAAAATTGCACATCTGAATGTAAAAACAAAATAAAATAAACAAACAAAAAAACAAAGTTAAATATAAACCTAAATCTATAAAACTCCTAAAGGAAATCACAAGAATAAACCTTTGTCACCTTTCATTAGGCAAAATGAAATTCTGATCCATAAAAGAACAAATTGCTATGTTGCACTTCATAAAATTTGAAACATCCACTCTTTGGACTGCCTTGTTAAATGAATTAAAAAGCAAGACTGGGAGAAAATATTTTCCAATATCTATATAGCTGATAAAGAATTTGTATGCAGAATATATAAAGAACTCTCAAAACTCAATTATAAAACAAACAATAATAAATGGGCAAAGATTAACATATATTTTTAATAAAAAGTAGTACAATGGCTATTAGGCAGGTGAGATGTTCAGCATAATTAGTCACTAGATAAATGCAAATTGAACCACGATGAGATATCATTACACACTTATTAAATGGCTGAAATTTAAAACATTGATTGTACTGAGTGTTGGTGAGGATGTAGAGGAACTTTTACATACAGCTAGTGGAAATGTAAACTGGTACAACCAATTTGTAACAGTGTGGCAATTAATCCTAAGAGTTTATAAGTGTACCTAAATATGATCCAATCATTCTATACTAGCCTTTACTCCAAAGAACAGAAAATACTGTTCAAACAAAGACTTGGACATAAATATTCATAGTAGCTTTATTTCTAAGCCCCCCAAACTAGAAACAATTCAAATGTCCACCAAAAAGAAAAAATACATACTGTATAGTTCCATTTATATAAAGCTACTAAAATACAAACTAATGTATTGTGGTGGAATTCAAACCAATGTTTGCCTGGGGAAGGGAGGAGGCAGGAATAGGAGAGGGATTATAAGAGTATGAGAAAACTTTGGGGCCTGTGTGTGTGAAGGATATACCTACTATATTTTGCCATGTATAATGCATACGATTTTGCCCAAATTTGTGAGTAAAAAATAAGGATGCACATTATAAATTCATAGTACTAATTCTATATCTATAGAAATGTTTGAGCCAAAAACATGGGTGTGCTTTATACATGGAAGTACATTATACACAGCAAAATACGGTGTTCATTATCTTGATCACAGTGATGGTTTTATGGATATATACATATGTCAAAACCTTTCGGAAGGTACACTTTAAGTATCTATCAATTTTTGTCAGCATGTCAATTATACTTTACTACAAAGAGCTAAAGAAGAATTATGTTTCTTAATTTTTATTTGAGTATTTCCTCTGAGGATTTATTTTAATTACTAGTCAGTAACTGTCATTTGTATATGATCTTGCACTGAGTAAATTGTATAAGGTACTGTCTTTTATTTAGCTTAAATCCTTTTCTAATAAGTAACACTAAACCAAAATATCTCTAAAACAAAAATTTAAGACAGCTGGCAGTCTGATATATTAAATAAAATGATTTGAGGGTGTGCTTTCCTTTGAATGTCTCATTGCCCTTTGTACTCTAAATTGGTATTTCTTTCTTTTGGAATTTAAAATTATTTTAAATCTGAACATGTACTAGACAAGTGTGTGCAAATCATTAAAGTATGTATTTTTCATTTATGCCTGGAATATTCTTGTGCATGGTGAAACTGTACTATGTGGAGGGAACAAAATGTCTCAAGGTCCCTGGCTGGGCAAATATGAAGAATATTTGTCATCTATTCACAATATCCAGAGGGTAGAGTTTTGCATGAGAGATGATTTGCAAACTGACAAATCCAGATCCATCTCTTCAGTTGTGCAAAGAACCAAGATGAGGCATTGACAGGCCTGCTGCTGCCCCCTCATTTCTGACATAAAGAAGAGGATCAGAGGTCTAGATCCTCTGGGCCAGGTTAGGAAGCTGGGGTCTTACGTTGTGCGTCTCTTGACTATTCTGGAGACAGCAGCTCTGGTTATTCTGTTCTTTCTAGTCCACCCTAATGGTTGAGTAAAATGTGATTTATATTATATGGAGTGTGAATTTTCTTTTGAGAAACTGGGTTATCACCTTCTGTGAGATTGAGTGAATGCCCACAGCTTGTTAGGAATGTGTGGAAGTAAAAAATCTTGAGATCTGCACATGGTAGAAATCTGAGGAATACTTTTTTGAGCATGTTGTTTTTCTTGTCTACACAACCTACTGATGGTTACAATAGTACTTCTGTGTGAGAATGAGGCTGAAAAGACAATATAGAACTGCCTGTTACCTCTACACTGTGTACCTCTGACATTTGTCATTTGCTTTGTTTTGGTAGCTGCCGTTTGAGTATCTTGTTACAGTTTTATCCTGAGCTGTGGCTAAGAAGTTTCCTTTAGATGCGAGTGTCATCTTGATTTATCTATCACTGTATTCTACAACTGTGCGGAGTTGCAATCAATGGCTCATAGAAAGCCTTTCTTTAACCTCTCGTTTTTGATGACTTCACTTTGGTTCACTTGTACCAAACTTGTCCAACCTGTGGCCCATGGGCTGCATGCAGTCCAGAACTGCTTTGAATGCGGTCCAACACAAACTCATAAACTTTGCTAAAACATGAGATTTTTTATTTTTGCAATTAAAAAAAAAAACTCATCAGCTGTTGTTAGTGTTAGTATATTTTATGTGTTGCCCAAAATAATTTTTCTTACAATGTGGCCCAGGGAAGCCAAAAGGTTGGATATTCCTGACTTACAAAATAGCTCTGAGATTATCTTATTGTTATTTTTCTCTGAAATTCTTGATCACATTTTAAAGTAGCTATAGGGTATGATCTGCATTCGTCAGTACTGGAACGGGCAGTTTTCCAGATACTCATTGCAGGTTATATTATCTTTCCATTGAAAGTGATATCAAGAAGTTGCTCAAGATTCTGAAAATGTTGTCTGTGGTAAGTCCAGCTCTCACAGCTAGACAAAAAGTTGAGTGATGCTGCTGATTCACAACTAAATTAGTTCTGAAGCTTGTTGGGGCTGTGACATTAGATTTCCAAAGTAGATGCTGGCTTTATGATTTCAGTCTGAGCCTGCACACAATATTTAACTACTCATTTATTCAACAAATACTCTTATGTTTTTTGGGTCTGGTTCTAGGGCTTCAGCGGAGAATAAGAGAAACATATCTTTTATTGTGGGACTATCATGTAGTAGTTTTAGTCTGTATGAATAGGTTATGAGTTGAATTATACTTTCTCAAAATATATATTGGAACTTTAACCCCCAGTACCTCAGAATGTGAACTTATTTGGAAATAGGATCATTGCAAATGTAACTAGTTGAGATGAGATCCCATTGGATTAGGATGGACTTCTAATTCAATATAACTGTTGTTCTTATAAAAAGAAGACCATGTGAAGACTAAGAGACATAAGGAGAATGCATGCGTTCACGAAGGATAAGATTAGAGTTAGGCAGCTGCGAGCCAAGGAACACCCAGGGTTACCAGCAAACCACCAGAAGCTGGGAAGAGGCTGGGAAGGATGACCCCCACGGGTTTCAGAGGGACCATGGCCCCATCAACACCTTGACTTCAGACTTATAGCTTTCAGAACTGTGAGACAATAAATTTCTATGAAGCCACCCAGTTTGTGGTACTTTGTTATGGTAGCCCTAAGAAACTGACACAACAGGGGTTCAATATTTTTACTAAAGTAAGATTTTACCTCCTTGGAAAAATTATTTCCCTGCAGTTGTCCATTTTCTTTGGTCACTTACTTTTATGATAATTTGATAGAAAGACACATGAACTCTTTAGAAGAAAAATTTAGTGATGAAATTCGATGTTCTTGAATTTGGAATGAATCTTTCAAGGTCTCTGATTCAACTTTCCTTTTAATGCAGTGCTTCTCTCCATAACATAAGCTATATCCTGCCCCCTACCAGAGTACTGAGAATATTAGCTTACTTCCTTGCTGGGTTGTATATTCCACTTTAAAGACTTTTTAATTTATATTTTTAAATTGTGGTTAATGCTTATAACATAAAATTTACTATTTTAACTATTTTAAATGTGCTGTTCAGTGGCATTAAGTATATTCGTATTGTTGTGGAACTATTGCAAGACAAAATTGCAACTCTAGTTCCCACTTCTCATTTGAAAACTCCTCTAGAAAGTTTTCTTTTTTCCTGGTGATTCTAGGAGATAGGATTTTCTCCTTAGCTACTGACCTGAGCTGAGCTCATTGTAATTCTTTCCTTTAGAGTTGACCGTTGGCATAATGCATTTTCTGTGTGAAAATGCTGTTATTATTGTTATTGTTGTTATTTGCCTTCCAGGAACTAACAGTGTATAAAGTGTTCATATTGATCAGGCAGCAAAGCCTTTTGACCTTTGTCTAATAGTCCTTGGATTTTTATTTCTTTTCGATTTTTGGTCCATCTCTGCAAAGATTGCTCTAATTCAGTTACTACTCTGTATGTCCTTTGATTTCCATAAATCTTTTTTGACCTTTCAAATTTATCATCTAGCTTAATATAGTTGCCAGCACAGTGTTTTAAATATATTTTATATCACATGTCTTCTCTAGGACTTGTATGTTAGTCCTCCATTTCCTGTTAGGGAGTCTGATTCCTCAGGCCACTGTTCAAAGTCTTTATGAATGCCCTCGCAATACCAATCTAAATCATGTGTTGCTTGATACATCTCATTATGCCTCTCCTGGGGCTGGCTTTGATCCACAAATTCTTAGGAGGTATAGTGTTTCCCAGCACCATGTTTCAAACAGGCAGAACTGTGATTGAATTTTGTCACTTCCAGGTATGTAACATTGACCAACATTTTTAGTTTCCTGGAACTTAGGTTTTCTTCATCTACAAAGTGGAGACATTAATAACAGAATCTACCTTACAATATTTTTAGGAGAATTAAATGAGATAAGGCGGGAAAAAAGTGCTTGGTGAAGCATTTCATAGTAAAAAAAATCAATACATTGTATTTTGATATTATTATGTGTACAGTTGACAAGATGGCCATTTTATGTATGTAAGTCTTATTTCTCTGCTTAAAATTTAAGTTTTTTAGAGGCGAAAACAAGCTTTAAACTTCTTTTGAATCTCCATAGCCACTGGTACAATGCTGTCCACATAGCTTTAAGTTAAATCTTATATTTAATGAATAAATGAAGATAGTTTTTCTTAAAATAAGGAGCATTAGACCAACAGGTTGAGTGGAAGGCTGATAGATGCCATATTTCAAATACCATTCTCTTTTATCCTTACCAAGATGTATACAAATCTGTACTACAAAGAGGAACATTTTATGCCTCATTAGGGCACTGTAGCAACACAGAAGCTGATTTGACAACAATATGGTTTGGGCATCTGTGCAGCAGCTACAGGATGACTAATGATGGATACACTTGAATTTGTGCACAGGTCTTTCTTTGGTCAGATGTGCAAGTAAAATTCTTCATTAAGGTGTAGTTTTGAAAAACTTACCTTCCCAGAATCACTGTGATGTACGCTATAGACAATGACATTGAACTTTCCTTTGGAGCAAGAGTTTGATGTTCTGCAAGGTATGAGTTTCACTGTGTATTGATCATTGCATCTTACTGTGTTTCACAAAAAGTTCTACATTAGCCACAATCTACACTATAATTTAATGTTTAGGCAATATCATTTCAAATGTAATTATAATTGAAATCAATTTTTTTTTTTAGATTTATTTTATTGTTTTTGACAGAGGAAGAGATAAAGAAACAGAGACAGAGAGAAGGGGGAGGGCCCAGAGCAGTCTCCATAGTTGCACATCACTGATTTTTCCACATAGTTTCATTCCACAGGTGGGCACTCCCCAGTTCAGCATATGGGTCCTCATAGGCCGGGCCTGGGATTCCATCCTTGGTCCCCATGGCTTAACCTGCTGAGCCATCCTGGCTTCCCCGCACATTTTGTTTTGATATATAAACCAAAGTAGCATTATAAATATTCACATATGGAGAGCACAGGTTATTATTAGTGACTATGCATACTCTTTTTGAATTTTCTTAATATTTAGTATGCCATTAATTTATTATGCTAAATATTAAGGACATATTTAATTTTCTTAATTTAATATGCAAATTTAACTTCACAGCTCACATAGTGAAATTTGTTTTATATTACCTAGATTGTTTGCTGTACATAGTTACTTTTCATTGCTTATTATGTATTTTTTACCATGATCAACTTTTAAATAAATTCATTATTTAGTAAATATGTACAAACACTAAGTGAGAAGCAAGGGAGATGATGTTAAATAAACGAGAAACAATTGCTGCCATTTTAAGAAGCTTATATTATTAATTAATTACAAATATAATTAAACTTTAATTTTATCAAAGAAAATGTGGGCAACATACGTGATGCCAAAAACAGTTGTCTAAAAATAGTTAATGTAATTGAGATCAAATAATAGTACTGACTCAGTATGCCTTTTAAAAATTTGTATTCAAATTTACAGAATGAGTAAATTATAGTGCCTTTTTGTGGAAAAAAAATAATTTTCTTATTTATCACACAAATTAAGGTATATTGCTTCAGAATACTTCTACATTTTCAGAATGCTTTGGCTTATTTTTATTGAACTATGAATTATGCTTCAGTGTCTGTGATTTTTATGAATTAAAACAAAAATCAGGATTACTGATTTAAAATGATTTGTAGTTATACAACATTATTTTTAAATGTCTCACCTTGTTTTCTTGCATTCTTCTATTCTCTTCTAAAGCTTGGAAAAATGCCTTTACTACTACTGTATAAAGCCAGATTTCTATGTTTGTTAAATATTAAATAGAACATAGGGGAATTTTTTTTTTTTTTGGCAGTGATTGACATCAATATTTTTTCTCATAAATAAAGATAAAAGTATATTATTTCATTTATAGAACTAATTTTTATTAAATGTGAGTTGACTTAAATATTCAGATGTCTTAATGACTATTTAAGAATTAGTTGAAACTTGACCTATGGCTGTTATTCTCTGATAGGTAAATAATGAATGGGATTTTCTACATTTTTTGGTTTACTCAGAATTTCAAAAATAATTCTCTTTTGTATATTTAGTTTTCTAAACCCTAGTGGGGATTATTGTTGAGGCTTGGACTGCAGTGTGAAAGTATGAATATACTCTTGGAATGAAAATAACATGACAATTAGAGATTATTTATCTATTTGAGGGGTGGTCTACGTATTTTAAATGATGTTGTATTTAGACTAAGGTATTTCCTAATGGATTTAGTGGAATCTTGGAAGTGAGAAATGCTATAAAATTCAATGTATAGCTTTTTAAATTATGCTTATTCTAGGTTGTATATAATCTCTGGTGATATTTCTTGGAAAAAAATGTGTATTTGTTGTTGTGGTATTACAGAGAATTATAAGTATTTGTACCTTTTTTTTTCTTTTTTCGATTTATTTCTTTATAAGCTCTTTACCCCACTTGAAAATTTTTGAAAAGAAGTTAATATTCTCTTCCCCAAACTACATTGTTGATACTGTCAAAATCTCCCTGGATATTGTGGAGTTGAATAACATCCAGTTCAATTTAATACTATATAACTATGTAAATGGCTATCTCAGTTTTTTAAGAGGTTGATCCTCACAGTATACATTAGTAACAGATTCAGAATATGATTTTGCAACTTCATACTTTATCAGATTCTATAGATGTTAGGTGTCCTTTCCAATCTTCCACTGTATTATACCATTTTGTATAATATTCCTGAGTTAAAGATTATCTCACATATAATTATGATTTTAACCACCAGAGTGGATTGTCTTCTAACAGTGTTTTCCTTGTTACTACTACTAAGTTTAGCTACTTCTGTAATGTAATGTAAGGATTTTTATTGGATAATATACCCAGGTTATGGTCAGAAAGTTTATGTGCAGATATGAGGTAAAGTTGTCTTGGGATGTAGTACTTATTATACATCTGGCAACAGGGTATTGTTATGTGACAAAAGATAGTATACTTGTAAAATGTTATCCAATCTTCTGGGATAGATGCCTATATTTTAGGCACTGGTTAAAAAAGAAACGTGATTAAATTAATAAGTGACAGTACAAAATACTTTAATTCAGGCAAAACTTGCAGGCCTTTGCTTATGCTATTGTTTTCCTGCCTCAATATTCTTCAGTTTGGGGAAGCCGGGATGGCTCAGTGGGTTAAGCGCTCACTTTGCAGCACCGGGGACTGAGGATTGAATCCCAGCCCTGGCCCGTGCGGAACCATATGCTGAACTGGGAGCTCCCCCCAGTTCAGTTCTCTCTCTCTCTCTCTCTCTCTCTCTCTCTCTCTCTCTCTCTCTGTCTCTCTCTCTGTCAAAAATAAAAATAAATAAATAAAAATATATTTAAAAAAAAATATTCTTCAGTTTATGCTCCTAACCATTCAAATTCTTCATGTTTCCTAAGAAATTAGACAGCCACACTATATTAGTCATTTTCTGCTGTTTCATCATTCACCAAACATTATACAATCTTTTTGCTTTTTGTTGTTAAATATTGCTGAGAGAAAATATTGGTGAAAACCTGTCATATTATTTTCTTTCTCAATACACTGTCATAAAGCAACACAGATGGTTCCCTTTTATATTAACTGTGTGCTTATCATCGATTATTTTGAATTTGAAGAAGTATGATAATTCTCTCCTTTTGACAACTTATTTTGCCTTGAAAGCTATTATAAATCCTTGCTTTCTGGAATTATTCTCATGAAAAATGCCTTTGGAGTGGGGCACTTTATAGACAGCTACTCTGTGTTGTCTGGATGGTTGAAGATGTTAAAAATCAGAACTGATGTTCAGTTATACAACAGCTACACGTTCTGAAGAACTTCCAAATGTTCCTATAATGTTTCTCCTTTCAGATTGAAAGGGAGTGAACATTCACTGTTTATGTCCTTATGCAATGAAGTCCTTGAAGCAAAAACCACAAATCTTTAAAAGAACTCTAAACCAAAGTATCTAAAGTGTTCTCAACCTAACATGTTCATGTACATAAAGATGCATTTTTGAGTAGTTACTAGCTGGATCTGATTTGAGAGAAAATTGATACTGATTATCAGAAACAATAATCAACAAAAGATAAAAGTTTTTTATACTGACAAAAAGAGTAAATTGTTAACATTGTACATTTTAGCTACTTGTGACATTTGGAGAATCACTCCTTGAGCAAGTGTTTCCATCTTTCTAATTAGGAGGCTTAAAGTAATATCTCCAAACATATCTTCCATTCTAAAATTATCTCGATATCTGGATTCTTTTCACTTGTGTATGTTTCTGTGAATGAAGTAGAAAGTACTAAAATTATTTATATAAATATTTACCATTACTAAGTGAAGCCAGTTAAACTAAGCTTCTATAGATCTTTTAATAGGCTATTGGTTCATGACTTTAAATGTTATTTTTTTCAAAAAAAAATTCATTGAAGCATGAGGTACAATGTACACAGGACAGAGGATGAGATTTCTGTCTTTCCATCTTAACCTTATATATTCTTTACAAGTGTCACTTATGTAGAACCATCTAGGTTGTGCCTTTAGGAGGCCGTACTTTTCTACATTGTACTAATCATATCAAAGACTCTGGTATTAATGTTCTTCCCACAGTCATTTTCTTTCTCTGGCTTCTCATTCTACTTTGTACTCTTATAAAATTTATCACCTTTACCTTGTATCATGCATATTGTGTGTGTGTGTGTGTATGTGTGTGTGTGAGAAACAGCTGCTATGTAGATTAAAGACTTCTTGGGGATGCCAACTATTCTTTGATTATATTTTTCACAGTCTTAAAATTGGCTTGGCTATAATCCTTAAGTAAATATTTATTGCACTGAACTTATCTGCTTTTATTTATTGTCCCTCAAAGATCGGATTGGCAACTTTTGGACACGAATAATGTTACCTGATCGGTGAAATCAAACCAGATTCAGAATGGCATTTCCAAAAGAACATGTGGTTAGGCCATGGGGTCACTGGAATGACTAGAATGGTCTAGCACTACTCTTCAATTCAGTGTTTCCATTGAGAAGTGACCATAGCCTGTGACCTTGAGGCTTTTGCCAACTCCAAAGATTTTCAGGGTTCTTCTTATTCACTGTGTTTTTTGTATTGTAAGATACTATCCAAAACTTTTTATATTATTTTGCTAAGTGATCAGGTTTTTGCACCCTAGTTGTAGAATAATTTTTAATTTAAAAATTTTGGCATCTTAGTAAGAAAGTTGAGAAAGGTTTAAAAGCAATATTATTCATTAGTTCATTGTCAGAAAATGAATAAAAATAAAGTGTATCACTATAATTATAGCTCCATCCAGGGAATCACCTTAGTAGATATCTGGCCCATTTCCTAAATTAAAATTGTATTAACAGATCTACTAGTTCTTGGTTTAATGGTTTGGCCAAAGAATAAGGTGATAATTTACATTAGCTATTATACATAAAGAATGGTCAGATGATTAGAACAAAGAATTAGAGTGTGTGAGCATCTGCTTCTTAGAATGCACGTGCTTTGAGTATCAAGTCAAGTGCCTGCAAATTACTGTGACTGCAATTATAAGCACAATTTAATTGCCTTTGAGTACTAAGGAAACCTTGAGCTTCACTCTATTCTCCAGATCATTTAATGGTGGATATCTTCAGAAGTATTTTGTCTGTCTAGTAAAGAGGAGTAAATCAGAGCTACAATTATTGTGATGAAAGGTAACTTAGCTAAACTGGGTTAAAGGAAAGCACAAAGAAATCAAAGGTGCAAATTAAATATCCAAATGATAAAAACTTTGCAGGATATCAAACAGTGAGATACCCTATTAGATGATAAATAACCTCATTGCCATCTCTATATACTTCAGTGTATCTTTCTCATATTTTATGATAATTATTTCCTGTCTGGGAACGTATGTTAAGAAAAACATTCAATGGTCACCAACAAAAAGGTTATACGTTATACTTTCCTAATTAAATTTTAGTATGAATCAAATTCATTCTTTGATTTTGCTTTGTCTTCAGAATTTTGAAGATATAATTGCTGTTGATTTGTGGTAGTCACAAGAATGTTAAGTCACAATCACAATATTAAAACAAGTGAGGCAGGGATAATAATTCTATAATTAGCATATTTTGAGGCCTCTTTTAAGGGCATATGTTATTAATAAAAAGAGCCATAAGTAGTTCTTTTAGGAAACTTTGATGTATGTAAATATTAAATATTAGTAGTTCTTAGACCATATACCCAAGGTGTTCATTAAGAAACATTTCTAATTGTTCTTTTCTGCATTTTTCTCTGTTTATACCTTGGAAAGGATAGATGCTCAATATTCAGGATATTTTTCAAAGCAAAGATGAGAATTCAGTTTTTATTTCTCAACTTGTTTTTAAAATATTTTCTAAAAAGGATAATTTTACATTTGGTTTACAATGGCTAATATGGATTTGTTGCTTACTATGAGACAAGTTACAAAATCATGCCCCAAACTATTTTCTAGCTAAAAAAATAATAACCGTAATAAAAAATTGTTCAAAGAACAATGATTAATATTTAAAAATATAATCAATTAAAATAAAAATAATATACTATTTAAATAATTCATATAAAATAGTCAATATTGTTAAAATAATAGCTACATTTTATGTGTCAGACACTATGCTTACATTGAAATATTCATTTATCTTCATAACAACTCCATGAGCTTTGAGATTGTTTCTATTATTATTTCCAATTCACAGATCATCACACCAGCATAATGTATGTGTGTGTGTGTGTGTGTATTAGTGAATGATGCATATAGGTGTATATGTATGCATGCACACAATGGAATAACACTTGCATATTTTAAAATCTGAATTGTCCACAAAGCAGTAAGTTGAAGAGATCTTCCCAAATCAGTAGAGATAAATTATTACCATTTTAGCTGCTTAACATTCTAATTGTATTGGCAGATATTCAGATTGCTAAATTTTTTTTTCTGTCATTAATGATGCTATAATAAAAGTATATATTTACATTTATTCAGTTGTATGTTTTATTATTTTAAGGAATTTGCTAGGTCAGAGAGTTGCATTAGTTTAAATTTTGATACATACTGTGAAATTGCTGTCCAGAAATACTTTAGCAATGTACTACAAATCAGTATTGTATATGAGCCCTCATTTTATTTACTCTCTTATCAGCACCCAGTATTTCCAATCTTACTAAATGTTTAGAGCTGATTGATAACAATTGGTAGGGTAGTGTGCTATTACTTGTTTTCACTATATTTAGTCAAGATTTTTAATATTCATTTTGTCAAATGCCCAGAAAAGAGTAGAATTGCCTCCAACTCTAAGGAAGATTTTGTTTGCCTGCCTACCTATGTATGAATCGATCGATCAATTGATCTATCTATCGAACTATCTATCCATCTATCTATATCATTTATTTATTATCAATCTATCAATCTTATATTATCTATATTAATCTAGACTCAGGGAGTCTTCTTCCCCCACCCCATTATGGGTTTCTTCTCCCCCCACCACACTATGGGTTATAGTCACTTGCTGTCATTAAATTTTCCCAGACTAACCAGTAAAGGCCCTTTTATGCTAGCTACTGTGTCCTGTTGATATTAGCCACCATTTAAAAAACATTTTTTTTTAACTTTTTGACACAGCAATATTATATTTGGAAGGATGACGGAATTAAAAAAAACAATTTGACAATTGTCAGTAATGACTGTTTTAGGCAGAATCATCAATGGCTGCTAAAATAGTATGTAAAACTGTGATGAGAAACAAGATACTTACATGATTCCAAAACATCTCCCATAGGTACAAAGGGCAATAAATAATTTAAGGTGGAGAAACCTAATGACTCTCTCTTTTTTTTTTTTATATATATATTTTTATTATTTATTTTTGACAGAGAGAGAGAGATACAGAGACAGAGAGAGAACCGAACTGGGGAAGCTCCCAGTTCAGCACATGGTTCTGCACGGGCCGGGGCCGGGACTCGATCCCCGGTCCCCGGCGCTGCAAAGTGAGCGCTCAACCCACTGAGCCATCCCGGCTTCCCCTAATGACTCTCTCTTAACTAAAGTTAACATCACCAGTAACAGGAAAAATATCGATATTCATGTATCTCCTGATACGATGCATTGAAGTAAATGCTCACGTGCATGTGCACGTGCATACCAACATGCACACGCATGCATGCACACCTTGATACTCTTTTCCCCAAAGGAATAAACTGCATCTGGTCATGAGAAAACATCACAAAAATACAAACAGAGATATTCCACTGACATGTACTTTTGAAAAATATACAGGTCTTGGAAGACATACAAAGAGTGAGGAAATGTCTAGACTTCACCTAAAATATATGACAACTAAATGCCACATTGTATCCTGGGCCAGAAAGAAAAAATGTGGTTTTTTTTGCTCTAAAGAATCTAATTGAGATATTGGCAGAATGTGAATACAGTTTCTAGATTAGATTGTAGTTTATTTTCTAATTGATAATTGTAATTTTGATTATGTAAAAGAATGTCCATATAATTATTTAGGAAATGTATACCAATCATTAAGGGTTAAGGCACACTGTGTCTTCAACTTACTCTCCACTATTTAAGAGAAAAGTAAATAATACAGGTATAAACACACATAAATATTTTACATATATATATATATATATACATATATATATACACACACACACACACACACATACACACATATACATACATACATACATATGGAGAGAGAGAGAAAGAGAGAGAGAAAGACCATGGAGGGTAGAGAAATAGAGAAGAAGAGAAAGTGTTAAAATATTAAAATTTGGTGACTTTGATAAGGTGTGAGAGAATTCTTTGTACTATTTTTGTATGTTTTCTGTTGTCAAATTATTTCAACACAAAAAGTTTAAAAAGAATAGTTGATTGCTTTGTGCCCCATCAATCCTTATTGATTTATAGTTCTGCTTTTTAAAGAATGTCATAATGAAATAAAAATATTTTTGTCTATCTTTTTACTGAAATTTCTAAATTGGCTAATATAAAATTTCGGATATGAGATAAACATTTTAGTTTATCCTTTCACTGAAATTTCCAATATGGGCTGCATTTTCCACTGCTATGCATGATCTGCGATGTTCTTTTCCTTTTAGTTTGATATTGACATCCAGTTGAAGGTATAGAGATAGGTAGAGATTTCTGTTATGAAAAAATCAAACTAACATTTTGATTCATTGCTAACCGTTGATGATGATATAAACATTGCTCAGAGATCTATGGCCTAGTATAGATTCACTTATCATATGGCAAAATAACTGAAATTATTTTATGTGTTTTGATTTCCCCATATATTATTCTAATCTCATTCAGGTTATTGAAAACCGTCTTAAAGCATACTGATGATATTGCCTATTCACACCAGATACTAATTTTTTTGTGCATGGCATTCAGATAAAATTTAATGTCTTTTGGCACTAACGATGGCATTGCAGCTTTGACTCATCCCATGAAACTTTGGATGAAGCTGCTATAAGTTTCTGCCAGCACTTTTAATAATTGACTTTTCAGATGAAGTACAAGATATCTGATGCTCTATCTCACACATAGGGGAGCTTTATTGAAGTTAAGGTAATAGAAAAATTTAAACTATATAATAGGTTTTCAAAGATGAGAACTTATTTTAAAAGTCTAATGGGTTGCCTTAGTGAAGGATATATTGACCCTTCCATGGACAAACTTATGTTTAAAAGTGAGACAGGTGCAAGCTGACATTAATATTTAGTGAGGACCATAGAATACTGAAAATAAAAATAAAACTCACAGTACCTAGATGATATGGAACAGCACTGGGGAAGAATGTACATATAGTGCTAATAGAAGGAAAAAGGGCAGAGGAAAATCTATTCTAAAAAGTAGAGCTAAGTTAACAATTTTAAGAAGACAAGGATGCTGTGAATTATGCAACAAAAATTTCAATTAAATGCAATTTACAGTGACACAAAATAGCTCCCAATTTAGCAAAGAACAGCTGTTAAACATATCGCATAAAGCCAAGGTAGTGCTGATACTTTGTGATACATTCTAGTAGTCTTCTGAATCCATTTTTGGGTGCTTTAATTAAACTTTCTTTGTAACCCGATCCTCAGCCTAATCTTGAACCATAGCTGAGCTGCTACAGAATTATGATACTGCTCAGCAGTGAGTGAGTCACTGAATTGAATGATGCAAGTTTGCTCATCCTAGGCCTTTTTTCCTTCTGCAACTATGGAGCAAAATGAACCATGAAATTTTGTGATCCTGGAGTGTTGCACATTTTAGTTTTTACTTTTCTCCTGAAATAATGCTATTTCTCCAGATATAATAATGCACATTGTTTGTGAATATACATCAGAAAATTCAGTCTGAGTAAATTTATTATTATTTTGATGAAAACTTTTTAGAAAGGATCACATGGAATATTTAAGAGGTATTTTAAGATCACATCAACTACTGCTGTGTGAAAGCGCAACACTTTGTTGGAACCAGTTAAGCTGTCTTAGACTTGCGCTTGCTTCACAGAGTCTATAGTGCATGAGGAAGCCTTCAGAACTAATCAGAGAAAGTGGGTAGTCTCTGAGTGACATGGGCATATTAAAGAGTCAAATTGGCAAACATTTGGAATGACACTTTAGGTTACTTTCAGAGAATAAAATTACACATATTGTAATAACAGGTATGATAACTAGTATATTCACAAATTTCCATTTTTACCTTTTGCATATACTTTTGAATATTAGGTACTAATTATGTAAGTATGGCTGATGGGTGGCTTCATGATAGAAATATAGAAAACCTGGTGACATTTATAGTTGATATCTTATTGCTAAGAAATAGCAGAACCATATGTGTCTGATTATGATTTTCCAGCTTTCCTTACATGTGATGGGACTGGGAGTAGAAATGTGTTGCACTGGAAGGCGTGGTCCTGCGTGTTCTTTTTCTTTAAGTTTTATGTTGACATCCAGTTGAAGGTGTAGAGTTAGGTACAGATTTCTGTCATCAGGAGTTCAAAAATAAATAAGCAGAGCAAATCCCTACTGCCTGGAACTACTCTAGAATGTGGAAGTCAGTTAGGAATAAGTTCTTGTATAGTAAGCTATTGAAATGTGAGGATTTGTTTATATTAGCAGTTAGCTTTACCCTAACTAATATAGAAGGTGATAATTAGTAGCATGAAGAAGTATAGCTGAATTTAAAAGTGAACAGCAGGGGAAGCCGGGATGGCTCAGTGGGTTAAGCCCTCACTTTGCAGCCCTGGGGACCAAGGATCGAATCCTGGCCCTGGCCCGAGTGGACCCATATGCTGAACTGTGGAGTGCCCCCAGTCGGTTCTCACCAGGGTGAGACCCCAGCCCAGTTCCTGCCCTGTGCAGCCCCAAGCCCACCTGTGGAATGAAACTATGTGGAAAAACCAATGATGTACAACTATGGAGACTGTTCTGGGCCCTCCCCCTTCTCTGTCTCTGTATCTCTCTCTCTCTCTCTCTGTCAAAAACAATGAAAATAAATTAAAAAAAAAGTGAACAGTGGAAGAATGAAGGAGTAGGTAAAAAGATTAATAAAAATATTAAGAACTAAATATACAAAGAAAGCAATGATGTTAAAGGAGAAGTCAACATAAAGTAGATCGAAGAAATAAAATGAAGTGTATTTCAAGTGTGAATGGACTGTAACAAGTCACCACAAACTATGGGCCTAATTACTAACAGAAATATATTCTTTCTCAATCCTAGAAGCTAGAATACTGAAATTGTGGTCCATAGAGCTGTGTTCCTGCCAATGACTAGAGGAGAAGTGACTCCTTTCCTCTTGCAGGGCCTGGTAGCTACGGGCCATCCTCAGTTTGTAGCTGCCATCACTCCAATCTTTGCCTCTGTCTTCACATTGCCTTCTCTTCCGTGTGTATGTGCTACCTCCCTTTGTTTCTTTTTTATAGAGACACTTGTGGTGGCATTCAGAGTCCTCCTGGACAGCAGGACAATCTCTTCATCTCAAAATTCTTAATTGTATTACCTCTGCAAAGACATTTAATCCAAATAAGGTAACATTTACAAATTCCTTTGACTAGGACTTGATGTATTTGGCCATGTTCAACCTATGGGGAATTGTCAAGAGAGATCTATAGGCCATGTGAGGGAAGTAGGAATGCATTCAATCTGAAAAAGAACAGCTAAAAACTGTTAGAGTTGAGAAGGAAGGGGCTTATTTGGACTCAAGTTTTGGGAAAAAGCTTTGTGAAGTAGGATAGGAGATTTCGGGATGGCTCAGTGGGTTGAGCACTTGCTTTGCAGTCTTGAGGTCCAAGTATTGAATCCTGGCCCCGGGCCATGCAGACCCATATGCTGAACTGGGGTGTGCCTCAAGTTCGATTCTTGCCAGAGCATGCTTCCTATGTAGGAAGCCCCCAGCCTGGTTCCTGCCCTGCACAGCCCCATGCCCACCTGTGGAGTGAAACTATATAGAAAACTAATGACGTACATTAGTATGGAAACTGCTCTGGGCCTTCCCCCTTTCTCTTGGTCTCTCTCTTTCTCTGTCAAAAACAATTTTAAAAAGTAGGATCAGAGGCGCATGAGAAAGACTGTAAAGTATTTTTGAAGAAAGGGTCAGCAGAGCTCTGGAGCAGGGAAGGTCTAAGATGAATTTGGGGACAATCAGGAAGTCTATTGTGCAGGATGTGGTAAATATTACTCAGGTCAGCCAATATTCATCTGTTGTTAAGTGATAAATCTCAAATAATTATTTTCTTGACACTGTATGAATTATTAAATGTGAGGCAGCACTCTCAAAAAAACCCCACAAAAAACCCCCCAGACAAACAAAAAACACCTTTTCTTTGGCAGATGTCATAGTAACAGTTTGGAAATTCCAAGTGTTCTTCCATATGAATATTGAGAAGGTCATTTGTCTCCCTATATTAGAGCTCAAACCTGAACTATCAGTCAGGAGTCTCTGAGATCCCCAACCGTGGAATGTGGCCTTTAGAGTTAGAATACATTTAGGAAAATTGAGGTAACATCTAGGGATTTGAGATTTAGAACCTCTACTCTTGAAAGATTTTCAATCTTTACTGATTCCACCTCACTATAAATCCTCATTTACCCAAGGTCTTTGAACAATGCTTCCAGCCCAGTTCTATGTCTTGCAGCAGCTGATCACTTGGGGCTTAGTGACTGTGATAACTCTCTTTTTGCAAAAGATGTATTTATTCTGCTGGGAAATATCATCATTTTTCTTCATTCTCTCCGACATTTTGTTCATTATATTCTGAGTTTGCCCATGGGACAAAAATAAATAGCTCAGTCTTCTTAAAAACAAAGTAGGAATTGAATAAATTTAGAAGCTGCTTGGTGTGCCTGATGCTGATTGAGGAGTGTCTTTCTTTAAATTATTTGGTCCCTCTTTATTCCTAAAGAAGACTAGTTATTTGTCTTGGTTCATGGAACTAGCTTTTGGCATTGTGCATAGCACCAGAGAAATTATAATAGTTGGGCTGAACTATGGTTGAGTAAAGATGTTACCAAAAATCAGATTTATTCTCTGTTTTGTAAGGTAAAAACAACAGCCTTTTGTAACTTGGCACCTGAATGTTTAAAAATCCCACTCAAGTATAAATTAATTGTGTGTTTGTGTTTCTGAGAAAAGTAGTTTCAGTGTAGAGATCTTTAACATTTTTTTTCTGATTTATTTTTATAGGGCATGGAGGGAATAGTAATTCTTAGGAAACTGACTGTCAGCTCCCTGTCAAAATGGAGGATTCTTTCAACCAGCGATTTCACAGTGAAACCCTAAGGATCAGAGTACTCTTACAGAAAGTGGAATGAAGAGTACTCTTCAAAGTACCTTCTAGTCTTTCTTATTTCTCCTTAGCTTTTGAAGAATGTTAAGGACTCTCCTGCTTCTTTGAATTTTCCCCAGGGGCACTTCTGACCCAGAGACGGGTCTCACTTGGATTTGATCACCCAGATGGTAAAAAAAAAAAGTCAAGCAGAGAGAAAAATCTCATATTTGAGACCCCCTGTGACTCTAACTTTTGTACTAGGACACTGGCTGATGTCCCAGCCTGCTAGGCCAGT
>PVKE010011108.1:23227-41093 GCA_004027555.1 Craseonycteris thonglongyai
TTTTTTTTTTTTTTTAAGAAAATTGCCAATATTGTTTAATTTCTATCCCAGCCTATATTCCATTTGGTAGCAGAAACTTCCTATTCAGTTCTACATAACATAATTTCAAATTTCCTAGGCCAATTCTTTTCTCCCCTTGGGTGATTGGCAGAATTCTAAGATACTCCCCACAATTCCTGCCCTCTAGAGTTCACATGCTTTCCTCCCTTAATCACTAAAGCACTAATCTAAATACGATTGTAAATACATTTTGAAGGTATAATTAAGGTCCCAAATGAGCTAACTATAATAAAGGGAGACTATCTGGGCCAGTCTCAACTAATTGCACTTTTAATCTGGATCTTGAGATCAGAGACAGATAAGCCAGAGCAATTTGGAACAGGAGAAGGGTTTGATGTGAGGAAGATTCTCCAAGGATTGCATTAAAGATGGAAGGGAGCACATAGCAAGGAATGCAAGCCATCTCTAAGAGCTGAGTGGCCTATCTGGCCTCTAGGAGCCATGAGCAGCCCCTGGCTGACAGCTGGCCAGGAATCAGACCTTCAGTCCTATGATTAAAGAAACTGAATTCTGCCAACAGCTTCAGTGAGCTTGGAAGTAGATTTCTCCTGAGCCTCCAGACAAGAACTCAGACTGGCACACAGCTTCTTTTCAGCCTTGCATTATCCTCAGCAGAGAACTCTGTGTGGTGCTCTAGACTCCTGGCCCACAGAACTGCAAATAATAGATGTTAAATCCCCTGAATTTATGGTCCCGTGTTACACAGCAATAGTTAACTAATACACCCTCTTTTCTTTGAAGTTGCATGCAAGTTCTAATAGGCCAAAATAGTGTCAAGACCTTGGCAGGGAGGAGGAAAGGCCAGGAAGTAACACCAGGCATTCAACTGCAGTTGGTCCCAGTTATTATAGAAACCCACAGCTGCATCATTAGTTACTCCTTGCTCCTCTGTACAGATAGTGGGCATCCCACACTGACCTTTCAGATCTATTCTCTCAGCTCTGTTTGTTCTCCAGTTATCAGCTGTTAACTGCTGCTCTATCCTTTCTCTCCTACCTGCCTCTCTGGGCTGAGCCCTCAGGGTCTCTGTGAGGTTGCCCTCAGGATGCAATTCTTAGAGTCTTTCTGCAGGTGTTTCTAATCCATTGTTCCTCATGTTCCTGCCTGTGGAATTTATCTACAAGGACAGAACTACTCCTGAAGCTTTTGTGGGGGAAAAGGGGTGGGAATTGTTCTCTGGGCTTTCAATACTCCAGAGTTATTTGAGGTTCTGTCGTGCTTGGCTCCCTGTTTCTCTAATCCCCATACCAGATATTTGACCCTCAGGAGAAGGTCAGGGTATGAATTCCCTTCTTTAGAGATCAGCACTAATGTCTAACTTGATGTCTTTCCTCCTCAACACTTTACAGAAAAATTCTGTATACCCTTGAATGGAAAAAAGCTGTACAGCAAGTTTTTTCCCAGTTTTATTTGTGTTGTACCTGGATTTTGGTATATTAATTTGAGCACCAATGACTTGACTCATTTGTTCCTTGGTCTTGCTGTGACAATTCCATCCTAAGACAGTGAGTACTGTATAAGGGCGATAGGTATAAAAGGACTATATGGAAGAGAGAAATGAATTAATGCTTTAAATATTTCTTTACTATACACATTTTTTAGAGTAAATTCAGAAGGAGCTATTTTAAAAGCACATGAGTATCCAGTCCTCAAATAAAATTAGTACTCTAGAATGATGACTGAGGAACTAGAAATATCCTTTCTAGCACAGGGTATTAAAACAAAGGTGATTTAGAAAGATAAATAGTTGAATTAATGTTTTATTACATAATTTCCAAGTATTAAAATAAATATTTTATAGAGTTTATGCAAATCTTAAAACAGCATCCAGTTTTTGAAAGAATAGTGATGAATACAAAGCTGTGAAAAGTTCTTTTGGGGAATTTGGCTTAAGTTTTCTGATTTTTGACATGATTATTCTAAATACATTGGATGCTATATTTTTTCTCACTTGAAAAAACATTTTATTAAATAATGAATATAGTTTAACAAAATAATTTAAGGGTTTGTAGAACAATAAAATACTAGGAGTATAAGGGGTCTTAGTCATAGTTTATTTTAAGTTTCAACCATTAATGCCATACTGGGTATGTTTAACTTACCTTTGTTTATAAAGGACATTTATTAAATTTTAGCCTGCACAGGGCTTTAAACTATATGTCAAATATTTAAAATTGATCTATTACCCAGATGGTAAAGAAGTTGGCAAGAAAGAAAATGTTTTAGGTTTTGGCTTTTGAAAATTTGTCTTTAAGAATGTAAACAGTTTAATGAAGAATTTTAGATTTTACGTTTTTACCTCGTCTTCATGATCATTCTCATTTTGCATAAAGAACTACTGAAATTCAGAACACTCTGTTTTGTCTGTGGTTATATCTCTGACTAGGATTTTCATTTCAATGCCCTTTTTGTACAAAGTGCCTTGCTTTTGTGTTAATCAATGAATAGGATGATTTAAGTATGTTGGGGTCATTGTCTCCACGGGAAAAGATGATATGAGCTGAGGATGATCAGAGTAGCTGTGATTATCAGAAGGCTGACATTGCATCAGACTTTACTTATATTTGCTATGTGGACTATGATAAATGAAATGAACAAGTGAATGTTCTGTATATTAACAATGCTATTAAATTATTTTTAACTCATTTTGTCTGGGATTTCATTCTGTTGTTATGTTACACCACTATTCATTTGAAAATGCCCCTTAGTACTTGTGCTGATGTCTCATTCATTACAATAATTTGAGTGTATCACATAAGAATTGTACTTGAGTTATTGTGACTTTTCTTGGGATGATGTTAACCCTCTGGCCTAATGCTCAAAACATCTTGCCACTTTAAATAGATTAGACTCTGTCTTGATACATTTAATAAATTGTTCAAGAGGATCCTGAAATTGCATAGAAGTAAAACCTTATATGCTTTGAAAACTTAAAAGCACAGCCAAAATTGTTGTATTTTTATCTTTTTTTTTTTTATGCTGTAAGGTATAGATTCTACTGGTATTTTTATTTTAGATAGAAGTTTAGCTACATCTAAAAGATAACCAGAATCATTAAAACTTCCCTTTCTTGATCCATTTTTCTTTGACTGTCATTTCTAGATTTATTGACAATACTATTATTACAGATATATTGCAAGTCATGCTGGGTAAACAGTTTAAATGACATGTTTGACATGTGAAACGGTTCAGTCACATTTATCTTGAAATAAAGCTTTCTCTCTCTCTCTCTCTCTCTCTCTCTCTCTCTCTCTATATATATATATATATATATATATATATTTTATTTCTTTCAATAATTCTTTCTACCCATGGACATCCGAAGTGAATTCCCATCTGGTCTTATGCCCAATTTTACTGCATAATTTGCTGCTTGGTTTTATTAGATTTACACATGTATCCATAATTTACACACAATTATATTTGATCTGTAAATCCCTGGTATCCGGTGGGCATACTACTATGTCTTATGGTTGCCTAAAGGAGAGTTTTCAGTACACAATTATGCTGTTTCGACTTTGCTGGTTGCAGGAGTCCAGATAAGGTGATGGATTAGGATACGGTTTTTATTTGATATTGTATAATGTCTTTGCTGACACAAGGAAGTTGGCACTTTTAATAACAAAATTCTCTGTTAATCCCCCAAATCGTCTATGAAAAACTAATCTTTAAAATGTAGTGTTGATAAGAAAAGGGCTGAATATGTGGAAATTATTTCCACTGAAGGGCATCTTGGCTAAAATTGAGAGTAGAAAACGAGTTAAGGAAAACTGTTCTGGAACATAGTTAAAAACTGGGTCTTATTATTTATTTTTTTAAGTTAATGCTCATTTGAAGATAAATGTTCTTCAGAAGAGACTCATGAAAAGGCAGCACACATTTTCATTCCTGTCTGTGAAAGTTTCTCAGATTCTAGAAGTCTGCCTGAAACCTGCTTAGAACGAATTTTGCAAGTTGCTTTCCATTTTAATCTAGGAAATAATGGGAACAGTCCATATTAGCAAAGCAGAAGGAAACAATATAGAATGCAGTTTACCCAGTGAAGTAGAAATATTTCAGTAAAGGTTTAAAACAGCTTTATTGAGGTATAACAGATGTACAATATAGACTGCATGTTTAAAGCATCCAATCTTTAAGATATATATCTAGAAACAATTTATCAGATGTATGTTTTGCAAATGTTTTCTCACACTTGTGACTTTTTTTTTTTTAACAGTATGTGTATCTTTTAGAGAACACACATTTAATTTTGACGAAGTCCAGATTATCCGTTTTTCTTTTAAGGATTACGCTTTTGGTGCTGTACTTAGAAAGCCTGGCCCATCCTAAACTCATAAAGATTTTTCTTCTATATTTTCTTCACAGTGTTGTATAGTTGTAAACCTTACATTTTTGTTCACGATCCATTTTGAGTTAACCTTCTTAGTGCTAACTTCTGCCAGCAGTACTAGCAAGAAATGTGAAGGGTAAAAAAATGAGTGTACAATTAGGCTGAGCTTCCCAACACGTAAACGAATCAACGCCAAAATTATAATAAGACTTATGCTTCATGAAAAGTATTTAGAATTGATGATAAAAAAACAACAAAAATGTGTTATATAAAGCAGAGAATTTACACTTTAGATAGGACAATAACCATACATCATACAAGAGAAGATATGTTATAGCACTTTTAACTATGGTCTGTGTATGAGTCAATTTATCAGCCCGCCCCACTTTTTGCCTGAGATGCAAAAGCCAATATATTGATCTGTCACACTAAAAGGGTTAATTATTGTGTAAGATATGAGGCATAAAATTTATTTATTTTTTAAACTGATTTATTTTATTGTTTGAGAGAAGGTGAGGGGAAGTGGGGAGGGTGCAGAGCAAGTAGCCATAGTTGTATATCATTAGTTGTGACATAGTTTCATTCCACACAGGTGGATGTGGGGCCATGTGGGGCAGTAACTGAACTGGGGGCCTCCTGCATAGGAGGTGAGAACCTTTGCCACCAAGCCATCTTGGCCGTTACCAGCTGCACTGCAATTCAGTATATGGGTTTGCATAGGCTGGGCCGAGATTTAATCCCTGGATCTTGTGGTTACAAGGCAAGTGCTCAACCTACAGAGCTATGGTGGCATCCCCTAAAGTTTATGTTTTTGCATATGGACATTCAATTTTTCTAGCACTGTTTGTTAAAAAGGGTGTCCTTTTTCTACTGATTTGTTTTTGTAACTTTGTTAAAAATTCGTTCTCCCTATATATGTGTGAGCATATTTCTAAATTCTCCATTCCATTGAGTTATATATCTCTTTTTACAATAAAATCACACTGTCTTGATTATTCTAGACCATTGGTTTTCAAGCAGTTGCACACAGGCTAGGGTGATACATGCTGGGCTGTTTAGGGGTATACAAAAGATAATCAGTAATGTTGAAAAAAAAAGTAAAACATGCAAAACATTAGTTATGGAACAAGAAATGTTAAGTTTGAATCACTGTTAATGGAAACACTGCAAAATTAGATCACATTAGCAAATGATGATTGGTGGGGATGTGGCTATGAACCTTTCCCCCAAACTGCTCTGCTACCAATCATTATGCACAGTTTCAGAACAATCCATTTGCAATGTTTCTAAAACTTCCCCAAACCTATAAATATCCATAGCCAGACTGGTCAGTTTGGTTAGTGACTGAGTAAAAGTAAATGCATTGTCTTTAATCGTGATTCTTTTCAAGTAGTTTTTTTTTGTTTTGAATTTAATGTTTAACATAGTTTCAGTCATTATTGTCAGGGATTTTTAAGCAGGTCAGTTATAGATCAGTGGTTGAGAAGAGGAACAGTTAAAAAAACAAAACTCGATGTGCACTGTAACCTGTCACCAAATACTTCTCAACACGTGTCTGCAGCTATGAGTACACCCACACTGGGAGATAGTAAAAAGGTGCGTGCCTCAGATATGACATAGAAGAAAAGGAAATACTTTGAAGAGTATATTAAATATCAGTTTTCATTTGTAGGGGATGATGACTGTCCTAAGCCTTTGTATGGTGTGAAGGGGAATATTATCCAATGGTTGCATGAAACTCTCTCTACTCATGTGACATTTAGGAACTAAATATCCTATGCATAGAAACAATGAAACATTATTTTTGGCACTTAGAAAGGCAACTGACTATTAACTTCAATCATGATGTCAGGAAAGAAAGACAATGAAAATGCAATTAAGGCTTCATACCGTATTGTTTATTGCATAGATAAATGTGGTGTAAAGAAAAAACACACCATAGCTGAAGATTTAATTTCTTATAGTAAGGATACCATTTTTTATATGTTTGGGGAAGAACATGTCCACAAAATTAGTACTATTTCTATTTCAAACAATACAATGTCTTGACAAATCCAGGAAATGTCTGACAATGTTGAAGCCCTAGTAGCAGATAGAATTAGAAAAGGTAAATTATTTTCCATCGAGTCTATGAAAGAGTAGATGTTGCTAATTTATCTATTTTACTCATTATTATGAGGTACTTGGTAGGAAATGAAATTGAGGAAAACCTGTGTCTTTGTTACCTATTGACAGAGCATACCACAGGTGAAGATATTTTAACACAATCAGTAATTATTTCATTGAAAAGGACATTAGTTGGTAGACTTGTGGTGGTGCAATGACAGAGGCAGACCTATGTCAGGTTGTTTTATAGGCCTATATGGATGAATTAACAAAGTAACTCCTATGTACCATGGACTCACTGCTGCTTTCATAGACGAAGTCTTACATCCAAGCTTATTCCTAGTAAACTGAAAGATGTTCTTGATGAGGCTGTAAAAGTTGTCAATTTTATTGAGATCTTTTCTCATTGCTGAGTAAATTCCATTGTGTAAATGTACCATAATTTCTCTACCAGAAGACCACTAGGATTTGGATTGAGACTGTATTAAATCTATAGATCAATTTGAGAGAATTGGCATCTTAACTATATCAAGTTCTCTGACTGATGAATATGATATATCTGTCTCCATTCATTTAGTCTCAAATCTCTCAGAGCTATTGTAGTGTTTAGATCTTGCTATATTTTGTCAGATAGATGCCTGATTATGTCATCTACAGAGGGAGCCAAAAAACAAAAACAAAAAACTTCACATTTTAAGAAACTAAAGAACCATTAAAATTGTAATACTTGATAGATACTGATAACAAAATATGAATACAATCACCTTTGACTTCAGCGATTACAAGAGGTGCTCAAAGTCAGCATCAAGACACTTCTGATGAAGACAAACTACTGCTTGAACAACGTTGACCACAGTGTCCACTTGTACTGCTGCACATGCTGTTTCAATTTACCACGTGTCTCAAACTTATCACGAATGTGTGCAGTTGTTAAGCATGTTGGAGGTTCTGCACACATTTTTGTTTTCTTTTTGGTGACTCTGGTTTATTTGATTATTGTAAATGGTATTATAAAATTTTAACATCCAACTGTTATTGTATTATATAAAAATGAAATTGATTTTTGCACATAGATTTGTATCCTCTAACCTTGCTATCAGTATTTTTTTTAGATTGCATTGAGTTTTCTATATATTTAAGTAATTTAATACGAATAGTTTCATCTATCACTATGCTTGACGTTTAGTGGCCATGAGTACTTAGCATGTACTTTGTCTAAGGTCACCTGTGAGGAATTTAACAAATCTGTAACAATTAACATTTAGATTTCTAACGGAGAATGCATGATGTTATAAGAGTTATGGCTGAGACCCCAATGTAGTTAAGAATAAAATAACCATCTTTTGCCAGAAACCATGACTAACTTGAAATTTTAAACAGTTCCTTATATATTGTTAATACTCAATAAATATTAAATATTATTACAATTATGTCAGCTAAAACTTTCTTTCCCAGTATTGATTTACCTTCTTAGAACATTTATCTTCTAAAGAAACAGAATAATGCATTCAGGCAATCACAGTGTCTCTCTTTTAGATCATTGTTTTGTGTTCTTTGTCCTGTGGAACATTATAAATAGCTTTACTTAGGATTAACAACAGTATTGTGCCTTTAGCATAATGCTTTTTAAAAAGGTGTTTGGATTATTTTCTCCTTAACAATTTAAAGTATTAAAACTTTGTTCTTTTAGAATATATGCAGAGAGCTGACCACAGTCAATAAATTACTTTTTGAAGAAATCTGATTACAGAGGGATTTATACTCAAAGCATTCTCTCTGCCTATTTAAAGATTTGAAAATGCAAAATAACTCATTCTAAGTTGTATAGAATTTTTCAGGTAAATAGCGTCTTTTCACCTGTTTTAGGGAACCAGCTTTATTATAAATTTTTTATTTTTATTTTTAATTATTAGGCAGGTAGATAAGGAGAAACCATTCTTATCTCCTAAATTTTCATTGAGAAAACAGTAATGGGTGCTCCCACAACTCTCTATTTTACTCTTTTCATGATGCTACCCATTTTCTGTTGAGATTGCCTGTTTATAGTATGATCGGGCTGATAAATTTTGCCTACACAGTGATAGTTTCTGTTACATTAGATGTATCTGGATATAACCAGTTCTTTGTAATCACATGGTATCTCCCCTCCATCATTCTTAACCTTGCACATAGAGATGCTTACATTTTTTACCCAATGAACATCGAAACAGACATTTTCAGTTCAGTTAAAATTGCATGCTTATTGAATTCTTAACAGTTCCTCCAATTGAACTTTACAGATGAATGTAGGCCATTTATGGTGATCAGTGTATTGATGTGAGTAGAGTAAGACACTGGGTAAGGTGGTTCGTCTGTGATGAAGAGCTGAAATCCGCAGTGAGAAAACGATTTTAAAAACAAAACACAGTTTTTTTCAAGGATGGATTTCAAAAACTGGTGCAGCATTAGTGGAAGAATATAAAAGTGTGTGGTGATTTTGTAGAATAATAATTATACAGCTTTGAAAACAAAGTTGTAGATATATTTCTTCTTTTATTAAAATATATTTTCCCATTTATTTTGTATTTAATTGAAGGCAAAATTTATCATCTGATCCTCATAGTAATTTCTCTGAACTGTGAGTTCTGTTTGATTAAAGATCTCATTTCTCCTTTCTTCTTCCTAGTGTAGAACAGAGAAGGCATTCAAAAAAATGCTATTACTGAATGAACTGCTCTAAAACTTTTTTCTTTATCTAGTTTTAAGAAACTAGATTCTACAGTTTTAACTTAGTTATTTAGAATTGTCATGACCTATCTTTTATATATCTAAACATTATATAATTCTAGATTTAGTGGGTAAAACAAGCAGAACCATTAAAAAAATTAAGATCTTTTATATGGCTAGATAATCAAATATTTTTAACATTATGTGATGCTAATACTCAAAGCAAAATATTAAGAATACTTTGTTCTCTTGGGATGCCAGGATAGTTCAACAGTTTGAGCACTTGCCTTGCAACTGCAAGGTCCAGAGATTGAATCCCGGCCAGTGTGAACCCCTATGCTGAGCTGTGGCACAACTGGTAACCACAAGGATGGCACATGGTGAAGGTTCTCGCCCACCATGTGGGGGGCCCCCAGTTTGGTTTCCACCCTGCATTGCCTCACATCACCTCTGTGGAATGAAACTATGTCACAACTAATGATGTACAACTATGGACACTACTCTGGGCCCTTCTTCTCTCTTTCTCTCTCTCCCTCTCTCTGTCTCCCTTTCTCTCACCCACTCTCAAACTATAAAATAAATCTTACAAAAAAAAAAAAAAAAGAATGCTTTGCTTTCCTAAATCATTCTCTATAGTTAGCATATTGCAAAGTTTTTATTGTAGCATTTTTCTATTATTTTTTTTACAAAGTATGCAAGTATCAATTATAAATGCATTTTCAAAGGAAAAAATATACAGTTCACCCTTGAATAATATGAGGATAAGAGGCATTGACCCCTGAACGGCCAAAATCTGTGTATAACTTTTGATCCCAAAATGAAACTACTAATAGCCTACTGTTGACCAGAATCCTTAAAGATAATATAAACAGTCACTAACACATATTTTGTATGTTATTTTACTATGTGTGCTGCTGAAGCAAGCCAATATTTTGTGTGTTATATGTACAAGGGGCATCCAGAAAGTATCCAGCCATATAACCGTTCTCATTATATTGACAATGATTGTTGTTTTTTTGTTTTGTTTTTTTCTGGACACCCCTCATATTATGTACTAATTATTACAATAAAGTAAGCTAGAAAAAAGTAAATGTTATTCAGAAAACCATAAGAAAGAGAAAATGCATTCATATTATTTACTGGAAAAAATCCATGTATAAGCAGATTGCTGTAGTTCAAACATGTTATTCAAGGGTCAACTGTAGATAAATTTGCAATTATCCTCTCTCTCTCTCTCTATATATATATATTTAATACTTCTAGTTAAAATAAATGGAAACAAAGTTTTATCCTAATTATTAAAATGTGGTTTATTTGTATTTGTATTTGTTGCTACTCATACAATCCTTCTCCCTGATTATAGAGTTCAAACTAATGAAAAACAGCAGGTAAATACCCTTTGCCTTTGATTAATTAATATTTAGACTGTCTACTACTGTTTCAAGTACAAAAATTTACTAAACTTTTCAGGCATGGAAGCTCTTTGCTTTTTCCAATTCATGTATTATGAAACTATGGTATACTTTAGTATCAAGCACAGAGTTATAAATTTCAAAGAGAATTTAGTGTTAACTCCAACCCCTTTATTTTGCAGAAGGAAACTTAGAGTTTGAGTAACATATTATGTTTGGAAGTTCTGTATTAATAGATAAAATAATTTCTTCTCTGTAGGAATTTACAATTTACTTAAATCTGCTCAGAAAAATCCTCTTAGGTGAATGAAAACAATAAAAATAGATACAAGAAGAAAATCTCCTGTATGCATGAGGCAAGCTCATATATAACCCTAAATATCAATTAAATGTATATTTATTTGGATATTTAAATTCATTTGATCCTTATTTATTTGGATATTTAAATTCATTTGATCCTGAGATGCCAAAGGAACAATATTTTAATCTAAATCTTAAGAACTTGGAACAAGAATTAGACTACCAGAAAGTTTGGAGATACTAATACTTGGGTTAGGTTTCATATTACAGATAAATGAGGGGAAAGGGCTGAAAGAGAGATTGTACAGATGCATGTCTTAGTTGGGGCTTCTTCAGAGCAGAGCCTGAGACAAGAATTTTGGTTCAAAGATTTTTTATACAGTGATTCCAGAAACAAGATTTAGGGACCAGGGAGAAAGAGCAAAGGATAAAAGGCAAGACAGTGTGCATGGTGTTATCGAAGTTGCTGCAGTGAGGAATGGGGACCTCTGAGGAGTATTTGGAATGTCACTCAGAATTTTTCACTTGAGGCACAGGAGGCGGAAATTTTATCTACAGAATCCTATATATTACTGGTTGAAAGTTGCCTCAGGGGTCCTACCTTCCCCATCATTCCTAACAGCACTTGTGGGTGATGAGCAGGCTCCTAAAGCATCTGGAAGGGAGTTTAGACTGAAGGCAGACAGATACACAGTTTTCGCTTGTGACTGAATGCTGGTGGTATGAGGTGAGGCTGAGCCCACACAGAACTGTCCACTGGAACTATAGCTGAGATTGGAATTATTCAGAAAACCACAAGAAAGAGAAAACACAATACATTTATAATATTTATTGAAAAAATCCACATACGAGTGCATTCTTGTAGTTCAAGGACATGTTATCTGGTCTAAAACAAAATTATTACTTTATGTAACCTAGTATTCTTACACAAAAAGTTCAGTAGAAATGAAGTAAAAAAAAAAAAGGCAAAGATGGCAAGCAGAAACTAGATTTGGAATTTTTGGACAATAAATTGTAAATCACTTGATTATTTCACCTTGTGCTTTGGAATTGATCTTTACATAGTGAGCAAATCACCAAAGTGAAAGCTGGAATAGCTTACAGTGATTCCCATGGGATAATTTATTTTTTAATATATTTTATTTATTTATTTATTTTTGACAGAGAGAGAGAGAGATACAGAGACAGAGAGAGAACCAAACTGGGGGAGCTCCCAGTTCAGCACATGGTTCCACACGGGCTGGGGCCGGGATTTGATCCTCGGTCCCCAGCGCTGCAAAGTGAGCGCTTAACCCACTGAGCCATCCCGGCTTCCCCGGATAATTTAACTTACATGAGAAAAGTTGAATTTGAGTCTAAAATGTATTATATATGGAAATAAAGGAGAACATGGACAAAATACCAGAGAAGTTAAAAGAATTCAAAGAGCATAGAAAAATAAATTGAAAAATGAGGTGAGCGAGCTAAAAAGAAATAAAGATAAAAATAAAGCCATTACTAAAATTAAAACCATATTGAAAGCAATAAGAAGTATCTAGATATATGATGACAAAAGAGCCAGTGATAATTTAAAATGCTAATAAACACTAATATTTACTTGTTATAATGCATACCAGAAACTCTTCTAAGGGTCTTATGCTTGTAGGCTTATCAAATAGTTTAAGACTTCCATTAGTTAGTATTACCATTATCTATATGCTATAAATGAGGAAACGGAAACAGAGATCATACCCCAACTACATTGCTTTGTTCGGTGCCCAGAATGTACAAAAGTACATATGTATGCAAAATCTTTTCAGCTTTGTACCCTCACTGCCAGACAGTGTGGAAGCAAAAACATGTTTGAGGAAATTACATAGACAAAACCATAAAAGCAATTATCCATAAAGATTAGAGTACAACCTTTGTATAATTATTGTCTCTGAATTAGAGAGTAAAATAAATACAAAAAGCGATAAAACTCTCCATATATGAATGGATTGAATTTAAAGATATAAGCTGAACACCATCACCATATTTTAAGAAAAAGTAGAATTACCAACCTTTAGAATAGTGTTGTATAAATATTAATATTCAAGATTAAGTGACTAAAATTTCAGAACAGAAAATATTTTATCATTAGAAAACAGGTATCAAACTCTTAATTTTAATAATATCATTTACCCAGTCTAATGCATATCAAAAAACAAGCACAAGAAGTTGTGGTATACACACTTGCAATGGAAGGTTACTATATTCTGGTTTATAATTCCTTTTGTCATTTTGTACTTAGATAGTGTGCAAGAGAAATAAGGTTTCCATTCTTATCCTTGAAGGAGAAAAGCCTATGGGAACAGCAATTTATCACTTGAGTGTAGTCTTAATTGTATTCTCTGGATGTGGTTTTGTTCTAATCAGCCCTGAAAATTCTGGAAAGAAGTACATTAACTGTTCTCCCAGGATCTGATTTTCTATCCTGCCAACATATTGGTCAATATATACTAGTCACGGGCCAGCTTCAACCACTGTGATCAATAGCACTACTAAATCCACTTATAGTGAATAAGAATAAAAGATTCTTTCTCTTTCATAGTCAAGCTTTTGATAACAGGCATTCTAAGACATTCCTTTAATTACTGAGGTGGTAGATCAAGACCATTTTACCCCGACCCCTGTGAGTGTAACATCTGTTAAATTTACCACCTCCTTTCCAATATGACTGTGCAGTGTTGATTAACTAAGCATGTGGCCCTTTCTATTTGTGACTCAAGAGAGCCCTTATATCACTTAGCACATCAGAAAGCATGTTCAATTGCTTTTGCCTTCATTTATTACCCCACAGGACAGAAATGACTCTTAGTTTTCCTGATTAAAACACTGTGACTGTGCTTTAAGTTTAATTGTATACATTGCTAGTTAATAGCAAACACTTCCCTTGGGCATAAACTTTTAAATCTTATTTCGATTGTCTCTGTGTTATGATAGAGGCTCCAGTTTGGAAATAAAAAGAGCAGCCACAACATCTTTGGTCTCTTGTCATAAATAATGCATTCCAGAAACTGATAGAAAAAGCAAATTAAAGTAAATTTTAGAGATATACCCCAAATAAATAATCCTTAGAAAATATTTAATTTGAATTAAAAATAATGTAGTTCTGATAACTTGTGTATAAAGAAACCAGGTTTATTTATCTGGAATATTTAGGCTACTTGAAATGGGAATAAAGAATTCTGGAAACTATGTGACTAATTGCAAATATTATGATCTTTTAAATTGGTGACTTACCCTTAATGAACAGTAAAAAAGAAGACTACAAATACATAGAAGTCAGGAGGAAAAAATTGTTTTTTCAGTGTTAAATGAATTTAAGCCACTTTAATTATTTAAAAAAATCATTGCATATTCTCAAATTAAAAGAACATTTTATTACCAACAAATATTGAAAATTTAAATGGAATTTTAGGCATTTTAGACATTTAAAAACATTATTTAGGTAACATTGATTAATACAATGTATAAATTTCATATGCACATTATAATTCAATATTTATACACACTATAGTGTGCTTACTACCTAAAATCTAGTTTCCATCTGTTACCATGTGTTTGATACCCTTTACCCATTTTGCCTTCCCCCCACCTCATTTCCCCTCTGATGACCACCAATCTGTTCTCTGTAACCATGAGTTTGTTTTCATTGTGGTTTGTTTGTTCATTTGTTACTTTTTAAAAATATATAACATATATGAGTGAAATCATAAATTTTTTTGTCCTTTTCTGTCTGACTTATTTCACTTAGCTTAATACCCTCAATCTTTTCTTATGGCTCGGTAGCATTACATTATGAAAACTTAAGAAATCATTATATATATATATATATGTGTATATGTATATGTATATGTGTATATGTATATGTGTATATGTATATGTGTATATATATATATATATATATATATATATATATATATATATATATATATATTCCCTTTATATAGGAATTATTTTCTTAATTTTCAAAGATCCTTCATACAGTTTTTCAAAGTAGCTATACCTGTTTACAATCCCACCACTAGTATGAGTGTTTACTTTTCTGTACATCCTCACCAATACTTGATATTTCTTCTGTATTTGATAATAATAATTCTAACAGGTGAGGTAATATCTATTGTGATTTTGATTTGCATTTGCCTGATGATTAGTGATATTGAACATATTTTTATGTGCCTATTGGCTACCTATGTATGTTCCTTAGAAAAATATTCAGATTTTCTGCCCTGTTTCTGATATTTCTTATTGTTGTAGTTATATGAATTTTTATAAATTTTGGATATTAACCACTTATCAAAAAATATCATTTGAAATATCTTGGAAGAGGGCATCAAATATATGGTGATGCACAGAGAACTGACTCTGGGTGGTGAGCACATAATACAATATATAGATGATGTAATGTGGAATTGTATATCTGGAATCTGTGTAAGTTTTGTCAATAAATGTCATCCCAATAGGTTGAATAATTACTTAAAAAAATGTCTTCTCCCATTTAATTGGCTGTCTTTCTATTTTACTGAAGGCTTCCTTTGCTGTGCAGAAGCTTTTTAGTGGGATATAATCTTATTTGTTCATTTTTGGTTTTGTTTCCTTTGTGTTTGGAGTCAAGTTCGCAAAAGCATCACTAAGACAATGTCCAGAAGTTTAGTACCTATAGTTCCTTCTATGTAGACCAAGGTTGTCCAACCCATGGCCCTTGGGTTACGTGCAGCCAGGACGGCTTTGAATGTGGCCCAACACAAATTTGTAAACTTTCTTAAAACATTGAGATGTTTTTGCAATTTTTTTTTTTATCTCATCAGTTATCATTAGTGTTAGCATATTTTATGTGTGGCCCAAGACAATTCTTTTTTTCCCCACAATGTGGCCCAGGGAAGCCAAAAGAGTGGACACCCCTTTATGTAGATTGTCTGTTAAGTGAAACTCAAAAACCAGCATTCTCAAACAACCAGCATAAAATTGAGAAAATAACACTTTAAAGAAAAATCAAAATAAAATCAACTTCTAGCAGAAATGTAAGTTTAAACTTGGTGTGCAGCAGGCCCAGGCTTCACATAACACATGTTTGTCTCCGACTCCCACCAATACACCATCTGTAAATGTATCTGTCTGCTGGGATCTATTACTATTCAAATTTGGTGTTCTCACCCAAACACAACTATGCTGAAATAGGTCCCAAGTAAGAGTGAATGCAGTGCTTACCCTCAAGAAGAAGATGGAGATATGCAAGATGCTTGAGAAAAGCGTGAGTCATGAAGTGCTCATGGAGGATTTTAGTGTTGGTTTGTCAATAATCTATGACATTAAGGCTGAGTCTCAGAAGGTAAAGAAGTTTTATGTTAAATTAGAGAGTGACAAGATGTAGAAAAATGTCACAATATTCACACACTGAAAATGGAAGTGCTTGACAAGGCCCTGTATGAGTGAATGTTTTTTGCTGAGAAGGTCTGACAGTGATTGTATTTCTGAACCCATGTTGCAGGAAAAAGAGAGAATTTTGTAAGTAAATGGAACATTAAAGGTCAGTGTTCATTTTCAAGTGGCTGGCTTACCCAACTCAAGGTTCCTCACAGCATTCATAAGCTGGACTTGTCAGGTGAGCAGAAATCAGCTAATTTTGAGGCTGAGGCTTAATTTCATGACATGGTTAGTAAATTGGTTGAAGAAAATGGATTGGCCCCAGAGCAGATTTATAATGCATTTGAGACTGGATTCAAGTGGAAGTGTCTGCTTAATTCTTCTTTGGCTGGTGGTAATGAGAAGGTGGCTCACAGGTTCAAGGTAAATAAGCTCATATAACTCTGCTTGTTTGTGCAAATGCGTCAGGAAAATATAAGTTAAAGTTGTGTGTGCTTGGCACATTTGCTAAACCAGGGAGCTTTAAAGGCATAACTAAGTTTCCTGTAGATTATCATACATGGAGTAACAGTTGAATGGACAGAGTAATTTTTACCAAGTGAATTTATTATTTGTTTGCCCCTAGTGTTAAAGAAAATTTATGAAAGAAAAGAATACCAGAACATAGTCAAGTTCTGTTGCTCCTATGTAATTGTCATTCACATCCTCCTGTGGGGAAGCTTGGTAATGGCAACATTTTTGTATGTTATTGTTCAGCTAATGTCACAATTCTGATCCAACCAATGGATCAGGGAGTGATACAGAATGTAAAAATGTTTTATAGGCATGACTTCGTGAGAAAAATGACTAATTTTGAAGGAACAATTCTGGACTTGCAGATAAAATATCACCTCAGAGATACTATCCAATTGTCGGTTGTGCTTGGGATTCTGTTAGAAGTGAAACATTACAGAAATGTTGGAGAAAGTTCTGGCCAACTGCAATGTCTGTGGAATGCTCCTCCTTCTATTGACTTTGAGGGTTTTCCAGTCAATAGTGCAGCTGCCAGTAGCAGAGTTTATGATAAAATCTGTGAGTTAGTTGACTCTGCTAATGAGAAAATAAATTTGTCTCTAAGTGGACTTGATGACTGGCTTGCTGTGAATAAAGCTATTTCAGTTAACGCACATGCTAATACAGAAGACATCATAGAAGCTATTGTGAATCATAGACAAATGACTATCTCAGAGGAGGAAGAGAGTGATGACGATGGGTGTGAGATGGTAGAAGCATCCTGGCAGAGAGCTACGGTAGCATTGGAAACTATAATAGCTTTTGCCGAACAGCAATCCTTCTTCACTTCTCAGCATGTTATGCAGTTGCACATCATGCAAAATCTGACTGTGTGAGGGGTGTAGGGCCTCAAAGCAAGCTAATATTTGTTCATTTTTCAAGACAGCTGAATGCAAAATTGCCAGTAAAGCATCATTTACTGTTGAAAATTCAAAACAGTCCACATCCACATCTGATCCTTTCCTAGCTACATCATCAGATCCTGGTGATGCTTCTATGACGTCTACCCAGT
>PVKE010011109.1:0-40988 GCA_004027555.1 Craseonycteris thonglongyai
TTTTTTTTTTTTTTTTGAGAGAAGATGAGAGAGAGAAAGGGGAGGGTCCAGAGTTGTCTCCAGAGTTGTACAATCATTAGTTGTGAGGTGGTTTCATTCCACACAGGTGGGTGTGGGGCTGCGCAGGGCAGGAATGGAACTGGAGGCCGCCTGCATGGGAGGCAGGAAGCTTCACCAGTGGCTGCCAATTGCACCACAGTCGACATATGGGCTTTGCAAGGGGCCAGGGCTGGGAATCGAACCCCAGACCCGATTGCTGAGCTATCTTGGCATCCCCAGATTTCTTTTGTCGAGTTAGTGCCTGTGTTTGTTGTTAGAAAACCTTGACTTTGCTGACTACTGAACTGATGATCCTGAATAACTGAGGTTGGGTGTTCTGCTTAACTGACAACTGATCTTTCCCTTTACAACTCATTTAAAAATCTTTGTATATATACTCGGAAGAACAGCCAGCCATTTGATCAGCAGAAGCCTTCACCCATTTCCCATCTGCCCCAAGAATACTCGCCAGTGTGGCACTTGGGATTAGAGTGCTAACCTAACCCCCGTTTGCCATGAAATATCTGACCTTTATTATTATTTTCGCATCACTCTAGTGTATCGATAGTCTTTGGAAATAAATGACATCATTCTATGTATAGCATTCAAATCCTAGAGAACATTGCATTTCTTCTCGTGATGTGTGAAGCTGCATTTTTTTTTTCTAAATAGGAAATAGGTAAAGACACAGTATCAGTGCTGCTATTAACTCTTCTGAAAGATTTCCTTCCTCTGGGCCTCAGTCTCTCCATCTGATAAACAAGGGGATCAAAAATCAGATTTCAGTATACCCTTTCACTCTATAATTCTATGCTATGTTTTCATTTTTCTGAACAGGCTAGCCCACATTTAGGAGAAAATAAAATATAATTAGATAGTTTGTTTATAAGATAATTATAGTTCACTATAGTTAATATCTTACACTAGAATTCATTGCAGAGGCCATTCTTGCTGTATAGACAGGAGTTGAAGGAAACATTAGAGGTCCTGTGACATATTTTCTAATGGAGAAAGGTACACAGAGAAGGGACTCCTCCCCCAAACAACCATCACCACCCAGCCTTTTCTATCTTCAATCAGCTTATTTCCTTGAAACGTGCCTCTTTTCATCTAACATTTAAATTCAAGGAAGAGTATCTGGGTCATCAGATTGCTAGTAATTGGTTTTATTGATTTATCAACTGTCACATGGTGATGAGTATAGCAAGAGAGAGGAGATATGGGGGTGGGAGGAGGGAAGAGAGCATACCTATTCTTGATTTAGGTCAGACAATACATATACACAATGAAATATTTATCAATATGTGGATGCTCTACATCAGAGGTCTCCAAACTACGGCCCGCGGGCCAGATGTGGCCTGCGAGGCCCTCTCATCCGACCCGTGGAGACCTTTTTATCTGAATAAAATAATATTAAATAAATAATTAAAAACAACATCTATGTTTTGATTCTTTTTTATTTGGACCTCGAGTGTGTAGTCGGCCCCCAAACTGCTGTTTGATAGTTAATGCGGCCCACAGGCTGAAAAGTTTGGAGACCCCTGCTCTACATGAATCTAAATGCCCTATAGGCAGATTCTTCCAAATGGCTGAAGTGGCCAAGACTGCTATGTGTAGAGATGATCATGAAATTTATCATCTAAACTGGGATTCCTTTGAGAGCAAAAGAGGGTCCTATTTATTAATATAATTATATTGGGACAACAAGCGTAGACTAAGAAATCCTAAGTAAATCAGGAGTTTCCGTTACCCTGGCTGTGTAGTCTTCAAAATATACATCCTCCTTTTCTGGGTCTATCCCAGGGAAAAGGGAAACTCTCAAATTTTCTTCAGTATCACTGTGGGATGTGGACTATTCTGTAACACTTACCTTTGTTCTATCCACACATTACTGTGTAGTCCACAGCGGGACATTTCTCTGGCCTCTGTTACAATTAGGTAGCTTCGGGAGACTAGGTTTCAGTCAATGAAATGTAGGCAGAAGCACTGAGGATTATTTCTAGGCTTATGCCGTGAAGACAGGCTCCATGCTGTCTTCCCATCTGGCTTGTTGTACTCAGCGTGGTGGCTTGAATTTGTATGTTGCAGACAGCAGAGCCACAAGACGGAAGGAGCCCAGGCCCTGAATCTGAGAGCTGTGCCACAATCAGGGAAACCAGTGTGGAGGTTTGCCTGTGTGAGAAATAAACTTGTAGGATGCCACAGAGACGTTAGAGTTTACATTTCACCAGCAAGTAAGCTAGTGTGATCACTCACATTTCTTAACAATACATTGTATAAACATGAGCTCAAATATTTTAAAGACATCTCTTCTACTTTCTTTTTTTTTTCTCACTGAACTGTGAGCTTCTCCAAAATTGACACCCAAAATAGATATTCAAATGCAGTGAGTACATACTAAGTATTTTTTGGATTGGATTGAACTGAATCATATTGAATTAGATTGAAATGAAACAAATGGGTACATACAATGGGAAGAACCTAGTCACATGTCCACATGTACCTACAAGGAAGGTAGGAAGATGTACTCATTTTCTGAGAAGTCATGTGCCTTACTAAAGGCCAGGGATTCTCTTGTTAAGGAAGAAGCGGAAAATGGATATTGGAAGGTTATTAACACTAATAATCAGGAGCAAAAGACAGTTATTGTGACCACCAGAAAGAGTGATTTCCTATGAAATGGTCTCTGAAAAGTTGGGTGGAACCTGAATGACAAATTCAGGTGAGGACTATCCAAAGGCTGTCCGGAAAGTATCCAGCAGTGTAATATAAACTATAGTGACACTTATGGATGGGTTTTTTCCAGACTGCCCTCATACATTGTTGAATCATCCTCACTGAAATCATAGCTGAGATAGGTAGAATGCTCCGGTCTTTCCAAATACAGCTCTCCAGATAACTCAAGCTCCAAACTTGACTTTCCTCTTTGCTATTTAAATAATGGCACTCCAGTTTGGCTTGTCGGGACAGCCCGGGTATGCTCCCAATTCCCTGACTCCACCACTTGTAGAATATGTGACAGCTCCTGTGAGGTTGTGAATGATCAGCAGATACTGTGTGATGGGAATCTGAGAGGACAAAAAGGTGTTGAGCTGGTGGGATGTGAAAAAAAATGAACTGATAAAACCACGTGGCCTTTTCCTAAGGTTAGCACCTGGCCTTACTTCCCACCGTAGTTAATTGATTCCTGTGGGGTTTTGGTGAGCTTTCCCTGCAGCCCCTTTGGGCTTTGGGCTTTGTTTACGCTTTTCCCAAACAAATAACAGAGAGGGTCCCTGGGTGAGTTGCCTAAATCTGTTTTCTTGCTTCAAGTTTCCAGTTCTGTTTTCAGAGTTTTCTCAGTGACTGTACTTTGACTTGCAAATGTCTAATGAGTGTCCTCCCAGCTCCTGAACTCTTCCCTCAGCCAAGCCCCACTATCTTTGTCCATCACTGCTTGAGTTGGCTCTGAATTTATGGGGGTGGGGGTGGGGGGTAATTTATGCAGATCGATGCTGCTTCTGGCCAGGATTTTTTTTTTTTTTTCAACCAGATTCAAGTAAAATTGTGCTGTAGCTTCTGGTTTCTTTTACTGATGAATTTCCTGCTTTTTTCCTTTTGCCCGATTTCTTTTCTGCCTTTGCCTGCACCTTCCCAATATCACCTCCCCAATATCACCTCCACTAACATTAAATAGTAGAAGTAACGAATGCCATTTATGAGCACCAAGTATTATATTAATATATACATGAGCATATTTAACCTTTTTTAAAGTTTTTTAAAGTAGTTAGTCTCAATTTTCAGATAAGGACACTGAGGTTGTGTGTAGGTGTGTGTGTGTCTGTGTGTGTCTGTGTGCGTGTGTGTAACCAAACATTTAAAAGATGAAATTATTTGCCCAAAGTCACACAAAATTTAGTAGTATACTTGAGATTCAGCTGCAGGTTGATGTATATTTTTTATTATTTCTTGCTGCTCTCAAAAGATACCTACTGCTTGTCTCCTTTCTTTCCATTGACTTAGCCTTGATGATGACAAACTTAAGGGATTTTAATCTCATTCAGAGTTACTAATTGTAACTGAAAGTTTTATGTGAAATGAGATTAATCCCCTAATTGCCTAACTCATTGATTTTAGGAATTATCAATAGTTTATCAGCGGTAGCTGAAAAATTGATTTCTTATATCAAGACCCATCTAGTATTCTGAAGACAACACACACACGTTCTCCTTATCAGAGGCTGAGTGAATCTGGGCATAGACTTGAATTTTTTAGGTCTAAAGTTTCATCAATCCATTTTAAAACATGCATAGACTGCACTGCCAAATTGCTTTATAATATTCATGGACAATACATCTGTACTTGAGTCCAAATGATAAAAAATTCTTTTCAAAAATGGAACACAAAATGTATCCTGACTTGGATAAAAGGTTCATCTCATGAATTTGTGACAACATTTATTGGAGAGTTACATTGCTTCTTGTTTAGTTGCCTATTTGTCTGAAGTCAAAATTATTTTTCAGTGGATTAGCATTATTCTGTCATTATTTATTTATCTTGAGGTCACCCCAGTATTTTCCTTTAAAATATCATCAGTTACATTACAATGGCAATGCAAATTGATTTTTTTTTTTTTTTTTACAAAGTAACTTACTATAACATATATACTTATACCTTGTTCTTTGTCACTGATTTTGGCATGCTGTGCTATGGAAAGATTCTCGGAGGAGAAGTTCCGGGCTTGCAAAAGTTAATTGCAGTATTCAAGTAACTGAATGGCCAATAGGAAGTGAATAACTGGGAAATTATAACATATTTACTAAAAGGGCTATTGTGTACATATGAAAAAGAAGAATGGGGAAAACAACTCAGGAATTAATGTTCGATGAAAGAAACAGAAAAAGAAAGTGTAGCTACACTCTTAGAATTACACAGATTAGAGATAACCTCTTTAGTCCTTTTCTTTCGTGTCTCACTACTGTTATTAAGTTACATGATTCTTAATATCTAAGGACTGTTTATTATTAAACTTATTTTAGGGAAAAAATGGAGAGGAATCTGGAGGTGGTTATTCCTGGAATAGCAGTTCTAAATGGAGCCTTCCTCCACTTTCTAGGTTTATAGAACAAACATTTATTAAACACTAGGTCTCATGTACCTATGACCTGTGCTGCATTGGAGTAGATAGGGCACCACATCTGCTCTTGAGAGAGTTTAATTTAGTTAGTGAGGCAGGGGTATAGGAAAACACAAATTAAAAGTATCTGAAGAAATTATTGTAGCCATGAGAAGACTAAGAAGACATAAGAATTAAATGTTATGTGGGATTCTGGGTGAGATCATAGAACAGAAATAGGACATTAGGCTCAACACACAAGCAATCTGAATAAAGTTAACATCCAAGAGCTCTATTCCATGTCCCTCTGGTCTCTCTCTCTCTCTCTCTCTCTCTCTCTCTCTCTCTCTCTCTCTCTCTCTACTCATTTTCTTCTTGGTAACCTCTTATTACCTCAGTGTTTTAAATACCATTTCTATGCCAAAGAGTCATCAACATGTATCTGATCTTGTCATTTCCTCAGAACTCATTTTATATCCAACTGCCTCTTTGACAGCTCCACAGACATACTTATGAGCCATCTCACATAGAACCCTTGACTTCCCTTCCTGCTCCAAAGCTACTCCTTCCCCAGTCTCCTTTGTCATCTCAATAACTGTCAACATAGTCACTCAGGTCAAAGGCAATTATCCTTGATCCATGGTCTTTCACTTCCTTCATCCAATCTATCACCATGTCCTATTCACTCTTCCTCTAAAAAATAGAGTCCATCCATTTCTATTTTCGCCAACACTGTCCAAGTTGAAGGCACCATCAACTTTCTCCTGGACTACTATCTAAATCGTTAAACCTCGTCTGGAACCTCTGACCCCACATATCCCCTGCGGCCACTTTTGATTTTTCTGGAAAGAGCCAAACTTCTTTCTGCCTCAAGATTTTGGAATTCATCTGAAGTACTATCACTGATGACCTTTATGAGGCCAGATTTGTTTTGTCATTGACATCTCAGATCAAGTGCTGTAATCTCAAAGGCCATCGCTGTGCACAATCTACTGTGTCCTTCCAGTCACCCTGTTCCCTCACCTCTTAAGTATACTGCAGAACACTTTTTTCTCTACCTAATATCCTCCTTGTAGTTCCACTCAGTTGTCCCTGCTTTCCCCCCACCCCACCCCCCACCCCCCATCTCTCCATTAGAACCTCAGTTCTTAGAGAATGGGAACTTTGTGTTCTCGAAGCATAGAATACTGCTTGACCCTCATAAGTACTCAATAAATGTTTATTGAATTGATGAAAGTGGTAGATGAGAAACAGACACCAAAGTTGTGAAATTTGGAGATGAGGGATGACAGGGGAGCTGGAAATATCAAGAGAAGTTTCTTGAAAGAAGTTGAAATCAGTGAGGCTTTGAGAGTGAATAATACTAGTCAAGAAGTAGACAGTGAGGGAATTCCAGGAAAAAAAGGGGAAGTACAAAGCATGGAGAGAGTAATAAACATGGTATACTTGGAGACAGGCAGCAGGGAGGATAGATACTTTGTCAAGACAATGAGAAGTGAGATCAGAAAGAGTAGTAAATCCAAATTGCAGAGATTCTAGAATATGGAGCAAAGAATCAGCCATGGTGTGTACTTGGTTCCTGTTGGTTTTCAACTCTAGCTACCTTGAGCCTTTGAACCATGATCTTAAATTCTAAGCTTTTGGGTAGAAGGAATAAAGTCTGCTCCACCACCAATTATTTTCTTTCTTTAACTCCCAACACAAAGATCATATTGATGTCAGATTGCTTGGGTGTGGCCCCGGGTGTAAGGTGAGTCTAGCTTATATCTATATTCAGTGGTTGAGAACAGTCACTTTTTCACCCAGTTAGCCCATGCAATTCTTAATGACCTGAGTGTGTGTTCTGTCTACTTTTTATGGTCAGGTGGAGTCATATAGGGTGGAGGGATATAAATTGTTTTCTTCCTTGTCTCACTCACAACTTCAGAAAGAGTGGCAGAGATGGAAATGCCCTCGGGTATGGCATTTCTTCCCCTCACCACCCCACCCTCCACCCCATGCCTTTAAATGAAATATATTCACCCAAATAGAGGAGTTTCCTATGGCTTTGATTTCCCCAGGTACAATGTCAACTCCTGACACTTCCATCTGTCAAGTGAGAGTAGACCTGTCAAGCCTCTTGAAAACACTTCTATCCACATTCACACTGAGCACAAATACAGGCATCCCACCAACAAGTTTTTGGCTAAAGATTCACATCTCCCAAGGGCTCTGGGAGCTGAACTGCAATTTTGTATCATGTACGACTTCACTACAGCCTCTTTCATGCGTTTATCCAGCTTTTATCAGGCATCTCATATGTACCAAGCTTTGCATAAGTAATGGGATTTCAGAAGAGGACACATTCTCTGACCCCAAGAAAGTTACAGGCTAGTGTGGAAGAACGGCATGGAAGCAGGTAAGTAGGGGGCAGTATCTAAATGCTTAAATGTAGAACACATGATCTCAAGGGTTCACAGAAGAAGGAGAGACCTACCCAGTGGTGTAACAAACAGTCAGGCACTTGGAAAAGAACATTATCCCTGGTAGGACCCTTGGGGGTGGTGCAGTGCACTAGGAAGGTCCTTTATATTTCCTCTGGTGAGCTACATTCTTCTCAGTGTTCCCATGTAGGGAGCAGCACTGGCCATTAAAGAGAAAGTCCTCGGGATAGGGGACATGATACTTTTCATCCTGCATTCGTATGAGCAGGACTGGTTTCCCTCTCAGCATCTGGCATTCTGATCCAACAGGCTCAGTGCCTGCGTCCTTGAGTTACCTCCTCGGGCAGAAATGAGCAGTTTCTTAGGGGAATAACTGATCAGGGCTCCGACTCACACTGAAACCAAGTAACCACAGCAGTCCATGTGCTGCCTCTCCCATAGATCCCACCTTTCCTCTCGTAAACCACCAGCACCAGTGTCATTGCGCAGACCCAGGCTTGGGAGCTCATTTTCGCAATGTACGTGCTTCCAGTTTGGTGTGTTTTGACACATAGTAGAGTTTTAATTCGCTGTCTCCCTCCCACTGCTGGATGCCTTCGAGAGGGCTCCTGTGCTGGCTCTAGCACCATTTCCTTCCCCACCAGGGCACTCACATCACTGCTCTTGAGTTCTGGTTTCTGTCAGGTCAAGAGAGCCCTGTAATTTCCACATGCAGATGTTTCACAGTTGTGTTCTCTCTGTACCTAAGTTGGTTCCATTCCTTAACTCTATCTTGCAGATAATGATAGGGAATGAAAATACATGTATATGGAGGAGTTTGGTAAAAGTTTATCTCAAAATGATGTGAAAACATTATCTGTAGAAACAGGGGAGATTCCCAGGAGTCATGCAGAAAGGTGCTCTATGGACTCATGGGCAGAATGAAAGGGCTTCTAGCAATCAGTCACTGCCTTGTGACTGGTTTGAAAAACCCAGTGTGGATTTGTGGGCAGTGTTTATATGAGGCTCCTTCAACTTTGTTGGTTTAGCCCCCCCAAAAAATGGGGAGGGGGTGAGAAAATGAATTTTATGTGGATTGCAGTGACCTATTTCAGGAAAAGTATTTCAGATTACACATACTTTCTACAGTGCTTGTTGCTCAGATACGGTTTATATGTCACTGGAAACTCATGTTTTCAGGTTCTTTCTGAGCTGCTCTTTAAAGTAGTTCACCTCTAACAATTTGAGTAGGAAGCAGAACTAGATAGTAAAATCCTTTCTAGCTCTAAAACAGGAATCAGCAAACTGTGGCCTGCAGGCCCAATCCAGCCCAGTGTCTGTGTTTATAAATAAAACTTTATTGGCACACAGCCACAGCCATCCATTTATAGAGTACATATGGCTACTTTTGTGCTATAATGGCAGAGTTAGGTAGTTGGGACAGGTATAGCCTGCAAAGCCTACCATATTAACTATTTGGCCATTTACAGAGAAGTTTGCTGACTCTTATTCTAAGATCCTGCACGGTTTTAAGTGACATCCCTTTGCTGTGCCTCAGTTTCCTCATCTGTACAGGAAGAGCTGGAACAAGGAACTGTGTCTCTTTCACAATCCTAAGATTCTGAGTTTTCTTTCATCATTCACAAGTTGCCAACTGCTACAATGAGAAAAAGGAGGCTAAAATAGAAATAGATTTCCTTTACTATCAAGAGAGAGGCCCCTGCTATGTATATTTTCTTATCTGGCGGTGATGACAATTTTTATAGTCAACATAACTTTTCTGATTGGACAGCTGGGTTTTCCCCTAGGGGATGGTCGCCTGGTAAGTGAAGAAATCTTGATCCACAGGCCCAGAGAAGCAGACAACACAGCGGAAGCTAAGGCAGCCTTCTGTTCACTGGTTTGCTCTGAGGAATTCTCAGGCAACCTTCCACTCCCTGAAAATCAGATCTAAACAACACTACGACTCCTTAGGATCTGGCTGGGAGGAGCCAGGATGGAAATCTAGTACTTCGTTTGGTGCTCTATCTCCAATAAACCACTCCTAGGACTACAGCAGAACGTGAAATGAAGTGCCTTTTACATGTGCTATCCTGTCTTTCAAATTGTAAACAGTATGAGGCCAGACTGGATATGCAAGGGCATTTGAAAACATATTACATAAAACGCCTTCATCTTCTTCAACTGCAGCCTGCAGCAAGCCTATTTTGAGCTGAATTGATAGATATAAAATGGGCCCCTGCTCATGCTGACAGATTAGAGCAAGGTGCATTTGGATCCTTCCCAGTAATGTGTCTAAGGAAGCTGAAGAAAAGTCTGCAGTTCTATCATTATAATAGACTTGATTCAGATAGTCTGAATGTCTCACTGCCTGCTAAAATCTTACATAAGTCCACTTCTGAATGGTAGTGAAAAAGCAATGGTTGGAGATGAAGAGAGAGCAAAGTGTTTTTGCAACTTTCTGGATGAAAGTGAGGTTTTTCAGTGATACTTTTGTTACCGGTACTTGCAACGCTCTTCATTATCCAGGGGCTGCATTTCCTTCTTCCGTTTAAATGACATTTCTTAAATTGATGCGTCGTCAGACTGATAGGTTTTCCTTATGGGGATGTGTTCAGATTATTTTAAGATTAGCTTTCCCTTTTTACCATTTTAAGAGGAAGAATCTTTCCTTTTTCTTTTTCCCTTACTGCTTTTTCCTTGGGTAGAATGAGAGTTTCTTAAAGATATGGGCAACTGACAGGAAAATGTAGGGAAAGTACTTGAACATGTCATGGGGTAGCACACAACATGACAATTCTAATAGATAGAAGATAAACTTTTATCTATGTAGAGACATTATCCTTTGATTAGTGTTTAACATAACATTTCACCTTATCGATTTTCATATGCATAAATAGTGCTCTAAATAGGTCCTTTGTGTCAGTGATTCTCAAAAGGGGTGTCCTGGGTCCTGGAGAAGTGTTTTAGAAATGGGAGAGGCCAACTTGAGATTGTTTCAATGAAGGATATCCCGAGGCGCACCCACCGCAGGGGCACAGAGAATATACTCTGTGATGCATTGGACAGTTCCAAACGATGATAAATTGTCCTGTGTCCCAGCAGACACTCAAGTGAGTGAGAACTGGCTTATTATCTAAGCCTACATCAGACTTCATTCTGCATGTGAACACCAAGTATCTCTTATATAATGTTAATGTGCCCTGTTCTTCCGCAGTGCAAATACTGTGCAAATCAAGGGAAAGTGGTATTTCCTTTGGTTGCATACTTTGCCAAAAGTTGGTCATTATTTTGGAAAATCACACTGTGGAGAACAATGCCACTTGAGAATTCTGAATTCTACAGTGCAGTACAACTGTATAATGTGCACCTACCGGTATTCTAATCAAAGATCCAACCTCTTTATTTTATCTTCTAGTCCATCATACATACCCAAGTAGTTACAAAGTGAAATATATTATAAATGATATTCTTTACAATTCTCCTTTATATGACAGTTAAAGCATCACATTGATTATTAGGTTGTTTTTTTTAATTAAGTGTATAACTTAGCGGTCAACAAATTTTTTCAGGAAAGAGCCAGGTAGGAACCATTATAGGCTATGTGGCCACATGGTCTCTGTCGCAGATTTTCAACTCTTGCTGCTGGAGTGAAAAAGTGCCCTACACAATAAGTAGGTATAGCAATGTACCAATAACACTTGATTTATGGACACTAAAATTTGCCTTGAATATCATTTTCACATGTCTCTGTATTCTTCCTTGAGTTTTAAAAACTATTTAAAAATATAAAATCAATGTTAGCTCTTAGGACAAAAACCAACAATGGGCCATCTTTAGCTAGTAGCCAACAGCGTACTCACCTCTGTTTTAGTGTGTCATGGTCAAGCATTTACACAATGAAATATGTATTATTATCAAGTACATTTCTTTTACTTCTCCTTTATATGAAAGCACTATGTTGGGGATTTCGACACGAATGTGTGCAAATACTATAAACAAAACATTTTGTAAAATTGCTTGATAAAAAATATTTAATGTAACAGCAATTTTTGAGTGCTGGTCAAACCTTTACTTGGAATGACACAATATATGCAAGAAAACGTGGCTTCCCAAACAGCTGTCTCTGAGAATAAAAAGAAAGGCTATATGTGTGGTTTAAAATTGTTCAGTGATGGGCAACCATCGTGATTGGATAAAATCCTGACTGGATAAAATCCTGATTGGTCAGGCCCAACGGTCTCCTGGCTGACTTCACAGCCCCTTTTCTTTCCCTGGTGTTACAGATTCCTGGACTCTCTGTTGACTCTTCCAGTTTTATCAAAACTCAGAGAAGTTCCTGTCTTTGATAAGGAAAATCAATCCTGGCTAAGCTCTGATGCAGGGATGTTAGGTGCTGTCTGCAGTTTCCCGCTCTGGAGCTTTCAGAAATGTGTATCTTTTCCATGCTTGGGACATCCTCCATGTCCAGCAGAGCTAAGCTGAAATATCAGAGTTGTTTTTATTTTTATTTTTTCAGTAGGATGTATTGTCTCTGAAGTTCATTTAATTATCATCAAGGTGAGCATTGCAAAGCTTTTGTTTCACAAAAGGGCCAGTGTCTGAGTGCATTAGGTGACATCTGATCTCACAGATTTCCAAGTCTTTGGGGTTCCCCTTTTGCTCCTAATGATGATCCTCCAATGAGTTGGGAAGGAAGACGAGGGTGGAGCATGCAATGTCAAGGCCAGAGCGGGAATCAGAATCATTCTAAACTCTAAGAGAAATGTCCTTTGTCCACCTTCTTGGTGAATTTGCAACCATATAACTCTTGATCTGGTTTCTCGATGTGGTCAGACCTCTAGCTCTCCTGGCTGAGTTCACATGTCTTTGTCTTTTCCTGGTCCAGCAAATGCCTACATTCTCTGTTGAGGTTTCCCCTTGGCTTCCACTGGACAGAACCTGTCCAGCCTCTGCTTTGGGGGCACTTCTCCCTTTGCCTGTTGTTCCAGACACATGCACTGGCTTTCACCTCAGCTGCCTTCAGGATCTTCCTCAAGGGCAGAGGGAACATCTGCGCTCCATCCCTACCACATGGGAAGTCAGTATACTGGAAAATCCACTGCATTTTGAAAGAAGTGTGATACCTTGTTCCCTCTTCTATTTGTTTCTAAAGTCCCCTAGACCCCCTGTCAGCTCCAAAAGAAGTGGGCTTCTCTTTTACTTGTCCTATTTCATCACAGAGCAGTGAACCTCAGGGGTCTTAATGTCACTGAAAGCGAAAGAGAAAGCACCTCCTCTTCTATGGGAAGATACTTGGAGCTAAGCAATCATAGCTCATATGGAAGCTAAAGAAATTAGTAAATTCTCTGTCTACACAAAGCTTTGCTTTCAAACCCATTGTCTTCTATCATTCTCTCTAACCAGAATGATGAACCAGAAAAAGGAGATTAAAAAAGAACAAGACTTAAAGAAAGGCAATTAAAGTAAAAGTTTAATGCTTGCTATGTATTGGCCAAATTACAAATATGGTGTAATTTACCTTGTTTACCCCCAATGTGACTGAGAGCTGAAAGATGAATTCAGTTTAATTAGTAAAGGGATCAACACAAGTTCATGTGTCACCTGCACTTTGGGATACTCACCCACATGTAATGGACTTGCCCTAATTCACCCAACTGTCATAAATGTCAATGATTATTCTGAGATAATGTCTGTATGAACTCACAGATCTCTATGCTATGTTCCCATTTCTTAGGATTTCTACTCTTTTGCCCTATGAAGTCTAAAGCCCTCACCATGATTATGTATATTCTTGGTTCCATTTTCCGGGGACCTTGGAAAAGCTGGCTGATTGCACCCTGCCCTCTGCTAGCTGAGCCCTTTCAGCAAACACCGGCTTCTCAATTTCTAAAGATTCTGTGTCCCTGTAGGCTACTTGCCTGGCTTATGGATGGGGTCAGCCTCCTCTCAATTCCAGTGGAGGGAGGGAGGGTGTGTGTGTGTGTGTGTGTGTGTGTGTGTGTGTGTGTGTGCGCGCGTGCGTGCGTGCATGTGTGTGTGTGTGTGTGTGTGTGTGTAGGGAGCTGGTAATGAATGAAGTGAGCCAGAGGTAGAGACCAGTAACAGGAGAATTCAAATATCCTGAGTGCTTTTCATAACAGGAAAATTCAAATATCCTGAGTGCTTTTCATAAAACTCTGTGACAGTATATTTACAGGTAAATAATTTATTTGGAAAAAAAGAAGCAGAGGTTGCTGTTACATTTTGTAATATAACCTTTGGGTTAAAAAACAAACAAACTATATGTATCCTACCTAGACAGCCAGGACACAGTACTTCTCTGTTATTATTATCTTACTCTTTTGTTTTTGTTTTTAGCTCAACAGAATTCACCAAAAATCCATGAAGGCTGGTGGGCATACAAGGAGGTGGTCCAGGGAAGCTTTGTTCCAGGTAAAACACATTTATTCTTATTTTATTTTTAAGAAAGAGTTTGAATGAAATATGGTATTTCCAGTGTTTTGCATTTGCTACATGGCGTGGGATATATTGCAAAAGGCAGCATGGTCTTACTCACGTGTTAGATGAACACTCCATCCAGAGAAAGTTTATGCAGGTGCCAGTTTAGCCAAGACCACATTTGTCCACCTATGTCCCAGGGTCCTACCAGCGCCTCTGTGTAGAGTGGGCGATGCAGGACTGGGGGCTGCTGCTCTGGAATGTGGTTAAGTGAGAAAGAGCCATGTCTTCACCTTAATTAAACAGGACGTCTGGAAAGGCAGACCATGGCAATGAGGCTTGCTGGGATGCATGCTGTCACTGATGTCACTTCAGTAGCCTCCATGGTCAGGACTTAGCAGATTGGGCCAAGCACCAGCTAAATATAACAGAGTAGATGCTGCCAGCCTAGGGGGAGAGAACTGGAGATAAGCTGGAGCCAGAAATGCTGTGACTTCAGCTAAGAGCAAGGTGGAAGGTCTTTGCCTTTGCCCTCTACTCTTACCCTAATTGTGGACCTCATTCTTCCACAACTTCAAGACTTTAGTGGGAAGACAAGCAAGGGAAAGAGCAAGAATGTTAAACAGAAGGATGGAAGGGAGGGCGGGTGAGATATTTCAAAGTGTTTTAATGTGCTCGGATATGAGAGGGCAAGAAATAAACCTCTCATGATGAGCCAGTATGGGGTCTTCAACTCAGGCACTGAGAATAGAGGACCACAAGTGAGAGCTGAAATCTTTGTAATGGGTGGCAAGTGGAGAGAGCAATGACCCCAGGTCCCTTGGTTCATTCTTGGTTGTGATGTCGTCTTCCCTTGTTCTTCTTTGGAGTTGATTGCTGTGAAGAGCTAAGCAATTTACTAAACCCCGCTGAGCTTCACTTTTCTCATTTGTTTTATGGGACAATAGTACATGCTTCTGGAACTTTCTCATAGGAGGAAAGCAGGCATGATGAGGAAGAATGGGTGGTCCAGGGGAAAGCCAGCTCACTGCCAAATAGCCTCCTAACTTAATATTATGAACTTGATAAATTTACTCTGGTACATTTATTCCTTGGCCCAGTGGGATAGAACCTGGTTAATTCACCCAGAAATTAGCAGGTTTCTAATAATATTATACCAACTTACTTGACATGTGCTATGTTCATGTGGAATATATAGATATAGATATTTTATATTTACAATTGGGAATGACCCTTTCCAATGAGTGGAATGCTTGTATGTTTTTTTTTTTCCCTGAGGAAGCTGCTTCACATATTCAAGCTGTTCCAGAAATTACATTGACAATGATGTTCTTGTGCTTTGTGATTATGCAATTAGAACAACAAAAGGCATTTTTCTGGGTTAGAAGAAGTCTTGTTAAACTAGTAATGTTCGCAGTCGTGACTAAAATGCTCATGGATAATACTGGGTAGGCACTGCAAATTCCAGATCTGTCAGTCTCCACAATCACATGGACCAGTTCCTCAAATGTCTCTCTCTGATGGGATAGCGCATACATGCTATAGGTTCTATTTCTCTGAAAAACTCTGACAAATGAATACAGGGATATAGACATGAACACGTGATAAACAGTTCTGTCCATGGCTTGTGAGGGAAAGCCAGCTGAACAAACTCGGGAACAGAAGGCACACTGAAGATGGCAGAACAGAAAGGTGGAAAGAATCCACATCTTCTGTAGTCCATTCGAGCCCTGAATTAACCATGCAACTGCCTCAGCATTGGTTGGCTTAAGTGAGACAACAAACCTGTTATGGTTGCAACCTCTTTAGATTAGGTTTCGGTCCGTTGGAGCCCAATCCATTCTTCTAAGTTCAGTTTTTTTATTTTTTATTTTATTTTATTAATTAATTTATTTGTTTGTTTTTGGTAAAAGGTAGAAAGAAGGAAATTGAAACTGGGTCTTGACAATGTTTAGGATCTCTCCAAGTGGAGGAGGAGGAGAAAGTGAGGAATACAAGGTAAACAATGCTGGCAAAGAGGGTTGAAAATGCACCATGAGTTTGGGGGTTGCTGGGTACTTCTGAGTGTATAAAGGGCAAAGTTCCCAGTGGAGCCTGGTAAGTGAGAAGGCCAGTGAGGTTGTCAGGGGCCAGGCCACGAAATTCTTTGTGTTCCATGTTCAAGAGCTTAGACACAATCCCTATAAAACAGAGAAATTAGAAGACACTTCTAAGCTCTGGAGAGACACAATCAGATGTGCATTTTAAAAAGCCAGCGATGGGTCCTGTAATAGGGACACATTGTATTTCAGTGAGGACATAAGAGGCAGACTGATCCAAAGGTGATTTGTCTTTCTTTATCATCCAGGCAACAGATGGTAAGCACCTATACTAAGACTCTGAAAACCAAATTTTAAAAATTGGGTTAATCATGGGGTTTGTTTAGTAGCATTTAAAGTATATATCTCTTTCACATGTGTACATAACACATGTATAATTTAGCATAAATAAATATACACACACACATTTAACACATTTCAAAAAAATCTGTGCCAAACGCTATCCATTCACATTTTACTTACCCAAAACAGTAGGGAAACTGGGCATTGTCTTTAGAGGAGGCACTATGCTCAGAGCTGGGATTTCCAAAGGAGTTGACCTTGAACTTCTTGAGCTTCTTGGAGACCCAAGCTGAAAGATGAGCTCTCTTTTCTCCCAGCAGGCCTCCTAGGAGGGCCTTTCTGGAGTCGTTTATGCCTCTCCTTCCTCCACATAGCAAAGGGTGCCTATTAAGTAGAAAACTAAGTATTAGTTTTCTGTTGCTGAGAACACAGGACCACACATTTAGCAGCTGAAATCAACACACATTTGTTGTCTCACAGTTTCCACGGGTCCGGGAGTCTGGGCATGGCTTAGAGGCCTCCTCTGCTCAGGGTCTCACAACACCACAGATGGCGTCGGTCCAGCTGTATTGTCCTCTGGGGCCAAGCTCTCGCAGGTCCTTGGCATCATTCACTCCTGGGTGGGTACAGAACTGAGGCCTTACACTCTGATAGGTGGGCCTTCTTTACAGGCCATTCACAACGTGGCTGATTGTTTCTTCCAGGCCAATGGGAACGTGTCTTGGTTTGAATCTCTCCCTTCCCTTCCAGGAAGGCCTTGACTCTCTTTGAAAAGTTCGGCTTACCCAGGATGATTTCCTTTTTGATGAACTCAAAGTCATCTGATGGAGGACCTCATTCATATCTGCAAAATTCCTTTACCTTTGACGTATAATGTGATAGAGGCTTGGTTTGGGAGATATATTTAGCAGCATTAAGAAACAGAGTGTTGATTTGATTTACAGGATAATTTTAGTATGTTCTCGATGCTAGTGTTTGGAAAGAGTGATACAAGCGTGTCTTGCTAGATTTCTGATCGCTCATCTCTAGAGAAAGCAAATGGAACTCAATGGCTATACTTTTCTCAATATCAGAGGAGGGTGATGTTACACTAACTCACCTTCTATTGCGAATATCTTACTTATATTATTTTCCAGAAATTGGGATGTGTAGCAATTAAAATTTACTCTGAGCCTGATAGGTGCTAGACACTGGGGATCCAGATAAGGATAAACACATGCTTCTGAGTGTAAGGAGCTCAGAGACAAGTTTAGAGACAGGCATTACAAATCAGGGGTTACAATTTAGCCTGATAAGGGATGTGTGACTAGGGTGGGAAGACAAAGGCGAAAGCAAATTACTCTGCCTTTGGGACCAGAGATGCCTTCACAGATTAAAACTTCTCTTGAGATAGGTCTTAAAAGACTTAAGAATCTGCGAGATGGGCAGAATGGAAAAGGGCCTTTCTGGTGTATTAAACGTAGTGGAATCTGATCTGCTACTAAGTAACAGATTATAAACTTCTTTTAAGCAGTAAGACTCCTATTTATCATCTCATCTATGACAGTCCCTAAAGCTGTGTAGTGGACAGTTCACTGGACTCAGAAATTTTGTGTCCCACTCCGTCGCACACCAACTGTATGATGTTTGCAAATTACTTCCTTTCTCGGAGCCTCAGTTTACTCATTTGTAAAATAAGGACAGTAAACATATGTCTGACCTATTTGTGTAAAACAAAACTAAATTAGACCTAGATGTGTCTTATAGACTCTGAAAGTATATAAAGGTATTATCTTTTTGTTATCACAATTTTTGCATTCAGCTCTTTAAGGTTGCAAGGAAGGGACCAGCTCACTTATAGCAGCACTCGGAGTTCCTCATGCCTCCAAATCCAAGGAGGTGCTATATACCATTTAAAGATATTAACAATAGCATGAGTACACACAAAACCTGCAGATATGCTTCACCACCAAGTGGTTCGTTTGGATCAGGTTGTCACTGTCCGATAAAAAGCACTCCTGTTGTATGGGGTTTTGCACACAAACTTCTCAAAGGGAGTGGCTCTCCCATGCCACACCCCTGGTTCAGTCAACTCAGCTGTAGTCAACCAACCACATGGGAAACTCATCTGAAGCTTCAGGACTTGACTTACCCAGTCGGAGGTATTCCAAGAGAAGCTCCTTGGCAGTGGCCCACCATGGGTGTAGGCAGGAAGGCACACATTAGCTGTAGAGAAAGTAGTAACAATAATGAAACTCACCAAATGCTTGATCTGCTTTTGATTAGCTCCACTTGCTGGAAATTGTAACAATGCCAGTAATCAAATAACTCCTTAAAAGAAGTATTTTATGCTTTGAAGCTCTTCATTCCTTTAGTTGCTGTTGTGTTTTAATAATATGTGTATAATCTTTAAATGAACACATTTTTGTTACTTGTTCTTTAATAAGCACTGTATTCTACAGAGAAGTTAATTGGGGTGGGGGCTGGCTCTCAGTTATTCAAATACCATATTTTCCGGTGTACAAGACGACCGGGCGTATAAGACGACCCCCTAATTTTACAGTTAAAACATAGGTTTAGGCCTATATTTGCTGTATAAGACTACAGCCTCGGAAGTGGGGGGTAGTCTTATACAGCGAATATAGGCCTAAACCTATGTTTTAACTGTAAAATTAGGGGGTCGTCTTATACTCCGGAAAATACGGTAGTTTCCAACACACAGGGACTCAGCTACACATATTTGATCCGGATGTTCCTAAGGGTTCAGAATGGGGGGGGGGGGTTGCTGTCGGGCATGTTTCCAATCCCTACAGTACTACATTGTCCTGAATTTGGAGTTTTTATTTGTACTGCAAAATTAAAACGCTGAAGCAGAATGTGAACTGTAAGGAACAGTATTTTTTAGTAAGTGTACTTTTCGCTTCATACATGAAATCTTTTGCTGAATCCAAGTATGCCCTTATCGTTCACATTTTTAAATTATTTGGAATAATGCCTTTATCATTGAAAGTTTTAAATGATTTGTTTTAAAACAAAAGGGAAATCATTGTTAATGAGTATTGGGTGATTATTACTGAAAATCATTATTTTTTAGAGAGGGGGTTATTAAGAAATGATCTGGAGGAAGCTGGGATGGCTCAGTGGGTTAAGCGCTCACTTTGCAGCCCCAGAGACCAGGGATTGAATCCCAGCCCTGGCGGACCCACGTGCTGAACTGGGGAGTGCCCCCAGTTCAGTTCTTGCCGGGGCCTATGCAGGAGGCCCCCAGCCCAGTTCCTGCCCTGCGCAGCCCTGTGCCCACCTGTGGAGTGAAACTATATGGAAAACTAATGCTGTCAACTATGGAGACTGCTCTGGGCCCTCCCCCTTCTCTCTGTCTCTATCTGTCTGTCTCTCTGTCAAAAATCAATAAAAATGAATCTTAAAAAAAAGAAATGATCTGTCCAGAGTCAAATACTTGAGGTACGCCACTGTGGACCGCCCTAGGTTCAGTAACTTGACAGCCTCTGAAAACTCACACAAGGGCTAGGGAACCCAAAAGCAGAGTTCATGGCTGCCTCCGGTGACGACTCGCGTGGTTTCTTTGAGCGAACTGTGGTTTCTCTGATCGAAGCTGACACTGACGGTGTGAACATCCGTGGGGCTGGCCTCATTATCTCCTGACTTCCCAGCTAGTTGAAACTCCACTCTTCCCTCCTCCTGGCAAAGCCTCTCATTTGAAAGACATGCCTTGGTTACCTTCACAAGCAACTGATGATATATGGTTGTTGAAAAACAGCTGGTGAGCTGTTGGGAGGTACTCTGGGAGGGTAAATACTGCTCACTGAGGTGCTGTGTGATAATGGGGTGTTTACAGAATACCCAGCAGGGTGCCTCACCCTCAGGTTATGCATGTTTTGTCAGGTGGAGGATAATCGCAGGCAGCAAGCAAGACTGTAACCCCCAACCCGGAATCCTATTTCTTGTCCCTGCAGAAGGATGACAGGGAGGTGCCTGTGGGCTTTGTTACTGAATGTAACATTCTCAAAGAGACAGACTGTAGAGCAGAAGCAAATATGCTTCAGCATGACATGCTTTTACTTTGAAGATTTTACCAATACAGCCGCTCCTCACTTAAAGACCTACCTGTTCAACAACTGCTCGGACTTACAACCAGTTCTGCAGCTTAGGGACTCGGCCTTCCCAGTCTTTGTCTTGTTCCTGCAGTGGGTTAGTATTCACTGCATGAAGTGTTCACAATCATGCAAGACTACAAATTCTGTGTAGAAGTGGGGTGCCATGCAATATTTACTGAAAGGCCCCCAATGGCAGCATGACACAAGACATCCGGCTCTAAGCTCCTCACTTATTGAGCAATTTGCTTAACAACTTAGTCACAGGAACGGAACTCGGTCGTTCAGTGAGGAGTACCTGGAGAAGGAAGACAACTGTTTTCTTCCACCTCAGACAGGGTTGCAGGGCCCAGTGTGATGATAAGGGCAGGAAGGGGCTGTGGAGGGAGGGGGGCTCCTTTCTTTCTCCCAGCAACCCACTCTGTGCCTCCATAGGACTGGACCCCAGGGGAGCTGATGATGTTTGGATTCCAGTTTCAAATTGCCCTGCAAACTAAACTGTCTCCTCTCATCAAACAGAACTAGGTGCCCAGTTCCTGCCAAATGCCAAGCCATGGGCTCCTTTTTAGCCTGGACTCTCATCACCGGTGACTCTCCTTTCAGACACTTCTGTTCCTTTCTAGAGCAACAGTTTCTAGACATTAGGCTCCTTTGCCTTCTCAGCTCTTCTCACAGCCTTGGCAGCCACCTGCTTTCTGGGAACCGGGCCCAAACCTCTAGCACTGGTTCCAGCCTCTTCCCAGTATGTCCTCCTTTCCCACGCATTGGAGCCGCGCTGCCTTCCCATGTGTTGAACACTGGGTGTAGCTACTACCAATTGTAAACCCTACTGTATTTTATTTCAGGCTCTTTCCCTCGCTCTGGAAAGTTGATGATTCCTCCAGCCCCAGAATGCTCTTTCTAACACGGTTGTAGTTGCCCAGAAGCATGCCTCATTTTTCAATGTTTGATATTTAGGCCACAACTTTCGTTTATTTTTCTTGGGAAAATATGATCCAAATTAATAATCAAAAGCAATTATGCCGTCATCTCATCGGTATGAAAGTATGTCATATGTCATAATATTTTTATACACTAAATAATGTCATGCTGTAATATGTCTGTATCACAATAAATTTATACTTTCTGGTTTTTAATTCTACATTTTGTGTTTTGACATATACTCTTTTTTTTTTTAAGTCATTCTTCCTGGAGCCCTCTAACATTCTATTTCAATGTAGACTGATTTCTGAACTTCTCCCTGACCTATCACAGTGGATTTGTTTTTGTTTTGTTTTGTTTTGTTTTGTTTTGAACCTCCTGGGTTATTTCTACTCTTGTTCATATATCGTGTGATACTCTTGAATTCACTTTTTGACTTTCTGGACTCCATATTTAAGCTTTGCTTTTTTGTTTATTTACAGAAAGGATGTATGGATGATCAGTGTTCTGAGTCCTTGGATGTTCAGTAAAAGGTCTTTCTTCTGCCCTCACACTTGAATGATGGTTTGGTGATAGAATTCTAGTTTCAAAAATTAGCTTCTTTAGCCTTTTCTAGGTCATGACTCTACTGTCAACTCACAAACATTGTCCAAGATGAGAAGTCTGATGCCTTTGTAGATAAGTGTCTTCCACCAACCCAGGTTCTTATTAGCTTTTTGAAAATCATCTTTATCTGTGAAATTCAGAAATGTCATGGAACATATCTCATTGTGTATGTCTGTTTTCATACTGTGCTCAGCATGCTGAAATGCAGGTTCTGACAGGGCAGAGGTTTTCTGTTTTGTTCTCTGATCTATGAATGCTAAGAACAGTGTCTGACAAACAGAACAGCTCACCAAATCTTATTGACTAAATAAACTAACATTCAAGTCACTTCTGGTTTTAGGGATGTTTTCTTCTATTATTTCTTTGATTATTGTCTCTCATCTGTTAAATCTGCTCTCACATGCTAGACAAGTTTTAGAGCATAGCGACCTGTCTTCTAAGCCTTCCTTTCCTATACAATTTCCGTATCTATTTGCTGATCTCATAATTTCTATCTCTGTCTTTTTATATTAAGATCTAGGAAATTTTATTTATCTTCCGTATTTCTACTTTGGCTTCTCAACGATCATATTTTAATTTTTGAAAACTTTTGGTTTTTGATTTCTCTTTTTTATGAATGCGTTTGTATTTTCTTGACACATTATCTTTCCAAATATCTATAAGAATACTAACTGTATTTTTAAAGTTCTCTTTGTCTTTTATGTTCTCTCTTTGTTAATCTTCATTCCCTTTCATGCTGTTGATTTCACTCAAATGTCTGGTTATTCCTTGGCTGTATTCTTTTTTTAATTGTTTGACAGAGGGAGAGAGACAGAGAGGCAGAGAGAAGGGGGAGGGCCCAGAGCAGTCTCCACAGCTGTACATCATCAGTTTCAACATAGTTTCATTCCACACAAGTGGATGTGGGGTCACGCAGGGCAGAAACCAAACTGGGGCCTTCCACACGAGAAGCATGCCCCAGTTCAGCTTTTGGGTCTGCATGGGCCAGGGCTATGACCAGGATTCGATCCTTGGACCCCACGGCTGCAAGGCAAGTGCTCAAGCTGCTGAGCCAACCCGGCTTACCCTTGGCTATATTTTTTAAACAAAGGATTCGGTTGTTAAGTAGTAGTATAAACTGGTGTGGGTTCCTCTATAGTTGTGCCCATCACTCTCTAGAAAAGTCTCTACCTTAAATGAGAGGGTTAAAAATGGAGTACAGTAATGGAGCATCTTCTCTTCAAGGTATATGAGTAGAAGATACAAAGGCAAGTTGGTGAAATCTCACTATCTCTAAAGTAAGAAGTCTTTATTTGAAGAGTGATATGAAGGGTGGTCAAGAAATTTGTGGAATGAAGGGGAAGAAGGTTAAAAAATACTATATGTGTTACTTTTCCTTTTCAATATATTTATCCTTAACCCTAATACACTTTTCAGATCTTTCAACAAATTTATTTATACCCTCAAAAAAATGTTTGGTTTGCCCTCAAATTGTAGCTTTAACCTCTTCATCATCTGAAACTTTCTTCCCTCAAAGCTGTTTTTCCAGGGGAAGCCGGATGGCTCAGCGGGTTGAGCGCTCGCTTTGAAGCCACGAGGACCAAGGATCGAATCCCGGCTCCGGCCCAGGCGGACCCACATGCTGAACTGGGGTGTGCTTCCCGGATGCGGTGAGGCCCCCAGTTCAGTTTAAAAAAAAAAGCTGTTTTTTTCATATTTGGGCACAAATAATAATCAAACAGAGCCAGGTCTGGACTGTAGGGAGGGTGGTTTAATGTTTGGAAGCCACAGTTGTGAAGAGTAGCCAATGTAACACTTCTCTTGTGCATGGGTGCAAAAGTAGCACCCATTTGGTCCATTTTCCTCTTCTTGTCTCCTTCACAGATTCTTCTAACTGTTCCAGCAGACTGGAATAGTGGTCTGCAGTTACTGTGACACCCTTATCCTCATAATTGATCAGCAGGATACCCTCCGTATCCCAAAAAACAATAGCCATGATTTTTCTGCTGATTGCAATACCTTGAACTTCTTAGGAGGCGGCATGTCCTTTTCACACCTCGGCGTGGACTCCTGCTTTGACTCAGGCTCATCCTGATGAACTCAAGTTTCATCTCCAGTGACAATTGGTTGAAAACTTCATCTTTGTTGTCTCTGCAGAGGTTCCAAAACTGTTGTGACCACTCAATACGATGTTGTTTTTGAAGCGGTGTGAGCATGCTCGGTACCCATCTTGCACTGACTTTTTACGTCCTTAGATGCTGATGGAGAATATTCAGAGTGGGTGTAGGTGATGCTCCAGTCATTTCTGCAAGCTGCTTTTTATTCAGTCTGGCATCTCCCACCACAAGTTTCCAACTTTTCTGACAATGTCTGAGGAAGTGGCCTCAATAGGGCTTCTCAGACAGAGTTTGTCTTCAATTGACTCTCTGACTTTCTTGAAAAGGATATGCCACTTGTAAGCCATGAATTTCCTGGGGCAGCAGTCCCTATAAACCACTAATATCTCTCCCAATATGGTTTGAGGTGTTTTTTCTTGTTTTGTGAGGAATTTAATGATGGTACAAAGTGCAATTTTGTCCATACTTGGGGTTTTTGTCACATTTGCTTTGCTTCTTTGGCGATATCTGAAAGAACACAGATACAAGTAGGCTGAAATTTGACACATGTACTAATAATAAGTCACACAATCAAACTGTGTGCACTAGTACTCCCACCTCTTCAATAACTCCCGTGTTTCGTGAATTTTTTGATAACCCCTTGTATGTGTAGTTGCATTTCATGCCTTTGCAGAATTGCCCATCTTCTTTTTCATCTCTGTGTCAACTGTGTGATTCTGAAGTCACCTTAATATTTGGTCAGCTTCTTTGGACCCAAGCACAAATCAAGGTGGGACACCACCACCCCCGCCCTCTCCCCACCCCCAACACACACACGTACTTGATCTCTGCTTTATTAGAAAGCCCTTCTCATGGTATCAGCCTGGGAGCAAATACCATATCCAGCATTAGCATAAATATGCAAAGGAGGAGAAGGGAAAGCAGCTTAACATTTCCATAGGCTAAACTCTAATCCTTGCACTGTGTTTCACTTGCTCCTTGGTCCTTACACTTTTGCCTGCACTTTTGGCCTTTCTCTAGGGAGCTGATGAAAATTATGAAGGTGGGGAAGCCGGGATGGCTCAGTGGGTTAAGCGCTCACTTTGCAGCCCCAGGGACCGAGGATTGAATCCCTGCCCCAGCCCGTGCAGACCCATGTGCTGAACTGGGGAGTGCCCCCAGTTCAGTTCTCACCTAGTTGAGACCCCGGCCCAGTTCCTGCCCTGTGCAGCCCCGCCCACCTGTGGAGTGAAACGATGTGGAAAAACCGATGATGTGCAACTATGGAGACTGTTCTGGGCCCTCTCCCTTCTCTCTGTCTCTGTCTCTCTCTATCTCTTTCTGTTAAAAACAATGAAAATAAATCTTTAAAAAAGAAAAAAAATTATGAAAGAAGACTATTACTACTGCAAGGTGCTCATTTCTAGTTATTTATTTATTCTCTTAATATATATGATACTAGATGCTTGATAACTTCTGAAAACTCTTAAAAATTCCTGGCCCCACAAGTAGCACTTGTATGTATTTATCAGAGTTGTATATTGATTCATTTTCTAATGTCTTTTCTGTAATTATATCTGGGAAGTATAGATGGAAGAGACAGTAAATATGTGTGTCCTGAATGATAATGAACCAAAACCTGAACAGGTCCTCTTTTTTTACCAAACTAATTCTTTCTTTCCAACTCCTCCATTGTTTTAATGGCCCCGAGGGACAAATTCAGTGGATATTGATGAAGGTTCCTGAATACCTGTCTTGTGCTTCTTCCTCCCTTCTTCCCTCTTTTCCTTCCTTTCTCTTTTCCTTTTTTTCTTTTTTCTTCTTTTCCTCCTTCTTCCCTCCTTCCATCCTCCCATCCTCCCTTCCTTTTTTTCTTAGGGCCAAAAATACATGTTGATCAAAGTACTTGGAGTGGGACGAATTTATAGTGGTCTTACCCTCTCGAAGCTTATAATCTAGTGGAGGAGGCAAATATCAACCAATAAACACACAGTTAGAATACATGTGTGCAAAGAATGGGACAGTCCATGAAAGAAATAAGAGCAGGGGGAGCCCTTACTGAGCAAATGTTGTTTGAAGTGGGCCCTGCAAAGTCAGCTGGATTCGGCCAGCAGACCGGTGAGGTAAGAAGGTTTCAACAAGGAGTCAGAGCAGCAAGTCGCCGAGGTAGGGAAGAGCTTGGTATTTTGGAGGATGAGAGAGAAATCCAGGGAGGGGATTAGGGTGCTGAACAGCATAAAAAAGTACAGAAAGCTGGCAAGCGGGGGCCTTGTAAGCCGTGTAAGGAATTGAGATTAAGTCTTTATTCTATGCTAAGTGATTAAAACATATTAACCAGGGGAGTTGCATGCATAATAAATATGTTCTCTAGTGATTATTTAAGTATTGTGGGGAGAATAGACTAAGAAAGGGCATGTGTAGAGGGAAACCCATTAGAAACCTGTCCCAGAAGTGAAGGTGAGAAACAGTAGTGGCTAAAAGCAGAGAGGCAGGGGTGAGGAGGGACGGCTGTGTACTGATTCTGGTTGTCTTTGGAAGGAGTGTTGCCAGGACATACTGATGAACTGAATGGAAAAGACAGTAGTGAAGGGTGAATCTTACGTTTGGGAGTTGAACAACCCAGCAGACAATGGTGCCCTCATCAGAACTGGTGAACAGTGAAAGAGGTGGGTGTGGGGTAGAAGAGTCCCATATTCAGCTTTTGCCATGTTAATGTCAATGTGTTTGTGAAACATTCAAGAGAGGGCAACATGGGAGGGAGAGCGATCTCGGGGGCTGTATATTGTATATTACACATTTGCCTCCCACCGCCACGTGCATGGTGTTTGAAACCACCAAGTGAATTAGCTTTGCCTAAAGAGAAAATAGAGCGCACAAATAAAAGATTAGAAACTGAGAAAAGCCAACATTTCAGAAGATGGACAAAAATGGAAGGACTTTCACCTACTCCAACTACTCACATGAATAGAAGGCTACATTATAGGACTACGGAAGCATCTGTCTGTGTCCGCAAACATTTATACCACACTTACTTTGTACCAGGCAGGATTCCAAGCATTCGGCAAATGTTAATCCATTTATTCCTTCAGCCATCCCATGAAGTCGTTAGGATTATTAGCCCCATCTTACACATAAAGAAATGGAAGCATGTGGAAGTTTAGTCACATCCTAGTTAATGACAGACACTCTCACCCAAGCAGGCAGGCTGTAGGATTGATGCTCTTAAGCATTCTGCCACAGTCCTTAGCATCCTGTGGTTCCCCCCTGGGTTTGGGGGGACCCCTTCCTAAGTGAATATGTGAGGTGGGAATGGAAGTCTGCCTACTCTGTTGACCTTCCAAACCTTGATTCTTTCTAACCCTTGCCACTTCAAACCATCAATTGCCAAAACCCATAGCTTTTAACACCAAAAGAATTCTCCCATCTGTCATTTCATTCTATTCCTTCTGCTACCATTTGAATGTCAGGCTTTTACACATTGTGATAAACTCCCAAATGGTTTTGATTGTTTCCCTGCTCCAATCACTTTCCCCTGTTGCAACCAGATCAATCAAAACACAATCACATCTAATTATCTGTTAGATCAAAAACCTCCGTGACCTCATACTCCTTACAGAGTAATGTCTACACTCCTCTCCCAGTATCTAAAGCCACCTGTAATTTGGCCTCGGCTTCCAAGCCCATCTGTCACAATTCCCAGCGTGTCACTACTGCTGTCAGTCTGGACTAAGTACCTGTTCCCTGATTGTGTCCCCAGAGTCCTCAGCTCAGCAGCTTTGTTGTGCCTCTCAGCACATTTACTCTCTTCCTATGCCACCCTGCACCAAAGTTTCCTAGCCCTGCCTGCTGCAGTCTGACCCATTCCACCCAACCCAGCCTTAGGGACCTCCCTACATCATAGCTCCTTGGTGTTCCACTGGAATTGATCAGATTCTCTCTAAAGCTCTTAAACTCGCTTTGTACTCTCCTGGAGGGCAAGTTGTCTACCCTCTTTCCAGCCCCCTCTGATGCTGGCACTGTGCCAGGCGAACAGTTGTTGCTTAAACATGTTTATGACTCAGTGAAGAGGTGCTGCTTTTGGTCTGGTTAATAGCTGTCGAGCAGCACTCCTTTTCTTGCTTTCCAGTGCAATGATTCTGCTTCCCAAAGGCATTCCTATCCTGGAGACTGACTTAGGACATCTGTCTCCCAACCATGCACTAAAATAAGAATGCTCAGTGACTGACTCCCCAGATACGCCTTTTGCAGATCGAATGAACTTTGGACAAGACATTTTCTCCACCGGTTTGGTTCTCAGTCAAGTGCCGTTCGGATACTTCAAGAGAAATAAAAAAAAATTTTAAACATGTTTTCTGGGGAGTTGGGCATACCAGTAGGTTTATAGATGAAAATCAAGTCCTTAACGCTCGTTTATTTTCATTAAGAACAAATGGAACTTTTTCAGACTTTTACTAATGCAATAGTTTTTCACCATAAAATATTGGTAAACTAGAATTCACTTTTAAGTTGGAGAAAATTATTTTGTAACACTTATGAACTAGGTATTTGGGGGTTTCTGATCAGGAAAATAAACACTATATGTGAGTATTTTTTAACTTTATAGTTTTAGTGATAAAAGCAAGATATTAAATCAAATTATCCTATGATTCAATTTCTCTGTATTCTCATAACTGTAAGAAAAACACTGGAGGAAAAGCAGCAACATAAAAAAATGTTTATCTGTGGGTCACAGGGTTTTCTTTTTTGCACATTTCTGCATTTTCTAATTTTTTAATAATTAGCAGGCATTACTTTTATGTTAGAAGTTCATTAATATACAGCTTTTTTCCTAAAAGAATTGTGGGTAAGAGTTAGTGGTGAGAGTTTCATAGATTCCATATGAAATTTAGGACTTGTGAAAATATATCTTTTTTAAAAATGTTTTCATTTACAGCCAATGATTCTCTCGTTTTAAATATATAATTCCATGAGTTTTAACAAATGAATACAGTCCTGTAACTAACACCACAGTCATGATATAGAATGTCTTTATCATCCTGAGAAGTTTTCTTGTACTCCTTTGTAGTTCATTGATCAATTCCTCCTACCCCTTGGTCCCTGGCAACCTCTGGACTGCTTTCTATTGATATAATTTTACAATTTCTAGAGGTTCATATCAGTGGAACTGTAGACTATATGTATGGAGTCTTTTTTGCAAGATTTCTGTACTTTAGCATGATGTTGTCAAGGTGCATCCATGTCGCTGACTGAATCACTAGTTCCTTCTTTATATGGCTGAACAGTGATTTGTTCTATTCATATACACATTCACTTATTGATGGACAGCTGAGGTGTTTCCATCTTTGGGCTATTTTGAATAAAACTGCTATAAACATTTAGGTACAAGATCCTGTGTAAACATGTTTTCATTTATCAGGATTACTAAGTCATTGGGAAGTGTACGAGAGCTGTCCAGAAAAAAATCCAGCCATTGTCAAATAACGAGAATGGGTACATGGCTGGATACTTTCCGGATAGCCCTTGTGTTTTATTTTACATGAACCGGCTAAACTGTTTTCTAAAATGTCTGTATTAGATAGCAGAGTTGTGCAGCGGAAGGGTGCTGGGCCCATAAAATGGCTGTATTACTTTATATTCTCACCCTCAGTGTATGAGAATCTGAGGATCTCTGCATCCTCATCCATTCTTTTTATTTTGTGTTTTTGTATTGTTTGTATTGTTTGTATTGTCAGTCTTTTAATTTTATTTCTTCCCCCCCCCCCCCATTGCCTATTTCAGTAATTCTTTTTCTCCAACACATTATTTTCTTCTCTTTACTTTGGCTTCAATATGCTCTCCTCTTTCTAGTTATGATTTTTCAAGGTGGAAACTAGAAACGTTGCTTGTATTCTTTTTTAATATAAGCATATTTAATGCTATAAAGTTCCCTCCAGTTCTACCTTAGTGGTGTGACTTAATTTTCATTTTATTCAAATGATATTTTGATTTCTCTGGGATTTAATTTTTTACTCATTGATTGTTTGGAAGAATGCTGTTTAATATTCAAATATTTCAGGATTTTCCCAGATATTACAGATTCCTGTTATTGGTTTCTAGTTTATTTCTATTGTGACCAGAAATACTACTTGCATGTTTTCCAACTTCTTAAACTATTTAAGACTTATTTTCTGTCTCTGAATATGGTCTACTTGGAACATGTTCCATGTGCACTTGAAAATATTGTGTATTCTACTATTGTTCAGTGAAGTGTGTTATAATAATTTTGATCCCATTGGTTGAAAGTGTTCAAGCTTTTCATATACTGATTTTGTCATTAATTGTTATATCACTTATAGAAAGAAGTGTTGAAATCTGCAGTTGTAAGTGTAGATTTGTGTATTTCTTCTTTCAGTTCTATCAGTTTTTGCTTCATGCATTTTGAAAACTCTCTAATTAGTATATGAGAACCTTATAACCATAGACATCCATTTTCCTTCTCTCAGCTTTCTGCTATTGATGACGTACATTTTGTCCCTATATTTGTTATAGACCCTATTATACATTGTTATTTTTGCTTTAAACAGTCAGTTATCTTTTCAAGAGATTTAAAATGAGAAGAAAATGTCTTTCATATTTATTCACCTATTTAACTTTTCTGACGTTGTTTATTTCTTTGGGTAAATCCAAATTTCCATCCAATGTCATTTTCTCTCTCATATATATTTTTAGTGCAGATATTCTGGCAATTAATAGTTCTATATGTTGTTTTTCTGAAAAATACCGTTTATTTATAAAATGTATTTCCACCGGGTAAAAAAATTCTAGTTTTTAGGTTTGTTTGATTATTATATTTTCCCTTTAGCATTTGCTATTGCTTCACTGACATTTGTCTTGCATAGTTTTAAATAAGTTCACTGCCATTCTTATCTTTGTTTCTCTATAATATATCTTTTGTTCCTCTGGCCACTTTTAAGATTTCTCTCTTTATCACTGGTTGTCATCATATAGTCATGATGCTTCTTACCATGGTTTTCCTTATGTTCTACTGCTCATGGTTCATTGAGCTTCCTGTATTTGTAGGTCTTCATAAAATTTGAAATGTTTTTTGCCATTATTCTTTTTTCTTTTTTTTTTTTTTATCACCACCCTTCAGTTACTATACTCCTCTGGGATTCTAGTCATATGCATGTTAGACTGCTTGACATTTTTTCACAAGTCTTTGAGGTTCTGTTCAATTTTTTTTCTTTTTTTTTTTTTCTCTTTGTGCTTAATGCTCATAGTTTCTGCTGCTATTTCTTCAAGTTCATGGTTCTTCTGCTATGAATCTCATCAAGCATATTTTTCATTTCAGATATTTTATTTCTCATGTCTGCGAGATGCCTTTGTGTATTTACTAAAGTTTCCACTTCTCATTACACTCATGTTTTCCTCTACTCCCTTGAACATATGGAAAATAATTTAGAATAGTTGTTTTAATGTTTTTGTTTGCAAATTCCATGTATGTGTATTCCTGCATCTGTTGCCCCTGATTGATTTTTCTCCAGGGTAGAGGTTGTCTTTTCTTGCTTCTTTGTGTGACTTTGCCATTTCGAATTGATGGCAGGTCCTGCAAATTATACATTTTGGGTTGCTGGATTTTGTTATAGTCCCTTTCTAGTGCTGTATTTTGTTCTAACATGCAGTTAAATTACTTGGAATCTTGTGGTTCCTTTGAAGTCTTGCCAGAGAAGCATTATATCTAGGAACTAATTTAGCTCTACTGCTAAGACTTTACCCTTTTGTGGGTCCTACCTGAAGCTCTGTGTATCCTACACCTCTGTATTTCCTCTTTGGGAATACAAACCACTCCCAGCCCTGTGTGAGCTTCATAAATTGTTGTGACTACTTCTTTCCTGGGTTTTCCCCTGGTTGTGGTAGTTTCTTTTCATATAGTCTAACATTAATACTCAACCAACTACTCAAGGGACCCCTCTGCACATTCCTGGAACTTCCTCTTCTCAGTACTCTGCTCCATAATTTCCAGCCACCTTACCACTCCAAACTCTGACATCTGTCCCCTCAACTCGGGGAAACCACCAGATTCTATTTGGGTCGCCCTGACCCCCTTGCTTGGGCCTGGAAGTACTTTTCAGGTAGTGGTTTGGGACACTCACATGACTCATAATGTATGCTTTCCTTCTTTTGGGGCTCACTGTCCAACACAGTTTGTTGTCCAGTGTCTGGAATCCATTTTTTATACATTGATTCCAGTTTTCTTACTGTTTAAGGCAGGAAGGTGATATGGCCCCTGCCATTCCCTCATGGCCTGAAATGAAAGCGTCTGCACCCATTCTCTATGTTGAGATTTGCATTCAGCATCTGTAGAAGACAGAGAAGACTTTAAAGGCAAATTGAGAAGCAAATTACTATGATGGAAGAGGACCGGAGGGCTTGAGTACCTCTCATACTTGTATAAAAGACATCATTAGTGCAAGACAAAAGCGAGCGCTCGTAAATAGACCAGGTACCTGGCATTGATTTGTTTTTAGAGTTCTGTGGTTATAGATGAGCAATGAAAGCCATGCTTTCTCTTCAATAGAGGTGGTAGCTTTTCCAAGCTATTGATTTTGAAGGTCACTTGAGAATAACTCAAAAGGTGTTGGGGGAGGAGGGGAGGGGACCTTAATGCTATAAGGAACCTTTGTTATTTCCCTATTATATTATCTCTGATAGAGCCGCCCACCCTCTGCTTACACCTGTTCTGTATCCAGTCAGTGCCTCTCTGGGATTACCTGTTCTAACGTAGGAGCGCTTGATTATATAGAACCTTCTCTGTACCATTCAGCCAAATCTCTTTTCCTTGGTCTCCCTCCTGTGTATCTGCTCTGTCTTCCTTGATGACTATCGACAGGTCTCCTTTAAGTGTTTTTTATCTGGATTAAAATCCTCTGTATTTTTTATAGAGTGTGGCTTTCAGACCCTCTCACCATACTAGTCATTATCCTTCAGAAAAACTCTAATGTGTTATTTTTGCCATGCAATTGATAGGAATAAGTACCCTAATTTAAATATAGAGTCATTGGGTCAGTTGTTTCCCATGGCAAGGGAACTAGATTTTATTAGTGAAGCTTAAGGTGGTCTTATCTTTCTTATTTATTTATTTATTTTTTAATTCAGAGAGATTTAATTGCTAGGTCTGTCAGAAACCCCAGGTAATTTAAAACTTATGTACTTTCTACCCCATTGATGTATGGGTAGCAGAGGGGATCACAGGAAGTCAGGTCTCTTCCGTCTGTCTGAGCTTTGGGTAGAGATTCGTGCTGGTTTCAGATTTAGAATCAATGTAACTTTCATGCCCCAAATTAGAGCAAGTGCCTACTATTTTAAATGATCACTTCTGCCCTGAAATTTTGTATCAGCTGCCAGCTGACCAGAGGTGCTATGAAAATGGAAGTACTTGAAAAATTCCTGTCAACAGTGAGAACATAGAGTCAATGTAATATTTAGAGGAGAAAGTTTCTAATTGTGGGTAGAACCAAGTTGGAAAGGAAGAGGAGGATGAAACCACAGTCCACACATCAAATTGAAAGAGACTGTCTCTTTAAAATTAATTCTAAACAGGGCTCAGAGAAATACCATAGGATTAATTGTGATCACATTAGTATAATGAAGACAAAAAGAAGAGGATAAACAAAAATTTTGTGAGAAAAATGTTTCAAAGAGTTTAGGGCAGGGGAGAAAATCAGGGGGGCTCGAATTAATCATCCCTTAGGTATATATGTACCTTCTTTCAGTTGTCAGAATGCTGGCAAAAGAAGTTGTCATGTTTGCTCTTGAAGGTAAATAGTCAGGCAGGGCAAATCAGATTTATTTTCTTTTTTGAGGACCCGAGGGCTCAGAGTGGTTGAGTTACTTGACCACAGTAACTCAGCTATAAATGGCAGAGTCATGATCAAAGTCTACATTATGAAACCTTGCTCAGGGTTGTTGGCACTGCACAGTTCTCCCCATACAATGGTTCATTATGATCCACCCTTTTACCTGCTCTTGTATCAGCAGTGCTGTTGCTCTTTACTAGATCAATTCCAGGGTGTCGAGTCTCTCTTCATGTCTTGCTTAATTTTTAATTTTGTCTGCTCTTGTGCATCTAATTCATGAAAGCAATGAGGCATCATGCAGTGCCATGGTATTGCAGAATCAAACACAGTTCAGTGCTGCTGCCACTTACTAGCTGTGCGATGTGGGCAACAAATTAGTAGCCTCTCCAAGCTTCTGTGGGCTCATTCATGAAATGGGAATAATAACACCTACTCCATAATATTCAAGTGAGGATAAATTACGCATGAGAAATGTGTCTACCCGGTGACTTCTCTCACCTTGCTAAGCTTTCTCGACTCCTATTTGCTCTCCCCAAACTTCACTTCTGTTTATCTCATTCAAATCTCCAGTATATTCGCATGGCTTACTTATGTGTTTTCTTTTACTTGTCTCTATTATTGAAAAATGCTTTTATTTTTTTTTATTTTTTTTTTTATCTAAAACTTCTTTATATTTTTTTATTTATTTTTTATTTTTTATTTTTGACAGAGAGAGAGAGAGATACAGAGACAGAGAGAGAACTGAACTGGGGGAGCTCCCAGCTCAGCATATGGTTCCGCACGGGCCAGGGCCAGGATTCGATCCCCGGTCCCCGGTGATGCAAAGTGAGCGCTTAACCCACTGAGCCATCCCGGCTTCCCAGAAAAATGCTTTTTAAGGATGACACAAGGGAGGACCCCCCAAAAAATATCCAGAATTATCTTCTGGAGGGCAGGCCCCTTGTGGTCCAGGCTTCCCCCAATAGGTGTTCTAGGAACCCATCCACATCAACGTACCAGCTGGTGGTGGTGTGAGAGGCTGCATTCAGCTTCAGTAAACAGACTTTTTTTGGAGACTCTTTCAACACATTTGCCCATTTCATAATGGGTGATTTACTTGAACAAGAGAATAAGAATAAATACGCAATTTTTTATAAATAAATTTCAGGGTTTTATGGGTTCCCCCTCATCTGTTGCTTCCTCCATCCATTCAGTGACTACTGAGTGCCATCTGTATAGCAGGCACTTGGATAGAACGAGTACAACTGGGTAGACTAGACCTGGGAGGTGTGTGTCTTCATTTGTGCTCACACTCCAAAGAAGAGACAGGGATTCAAGGGAAATAGACAAATGCAGTAGAGTTTGTAAAAAATAAAAAGTGCTGTGATGGAAATAAACAGTGTGGGGGCACAGGCTAGTGGCAGGTGGGCAAGGGGAGAGGTCCTGACATGGCATAGCAATCAAGCTTAACGTATGATACATTTTGACCATTTTTTTTGTAAGTTAAAGGAGTTCTAGACTGAGGGAACGGAAGGACCAAAGGCGTAGGGGTTGGAAGAGTCATGGTAGGGGGAAAACACAGACTGTCAGCACGGCTGTGACATTCCTCATGGGAGGATGCTTGGAGTCTGGGCCAATGTTGTCAATGACCCAACCACAAGTCCTTAGGCAGAAAGTGAGAGTGTAGTATTAAAAATCAGGATTCTTGAGGTTTTCACAAGGGCAGTGTTCTGTTTGTTTTTGGAAAAACATATTGGCTCTTTAATTACTGCCTCTCACATTTGCTGTCTTATATGCAAATCTATGTTCTTTGTGAAATGTCTGTGATGCAATCCACCTCGTATAAAGTCGATTTTAAAATTGCGTCTCCTGGTTCTAAATTCAGATGTCACTCAATGGTCCCCACTTTGCTTCTCTGCAGTGTCTGTATTGCTGACTGGTATCTCCTTGAAACTCTTCTCTCTTCACGGCTAGGATCCTGTCTCAGGAGATTTCTCTTCCATTTCTCAGTGCTGACTGTGTAAGCGTGGGTCACTTAAATTAAGTGCCACTGGGTCACTTAATTTATTTCTATGAATGTGACTGCCAACCAGGATATTCCAGCTTTGCATAGCCAAGATTTTTTTGCGTTCTAGACAGTTCTGTTTAGATAGCTCATGTATTTCTAAGACTGCCCTCATCATTTTTACTTTAAACCCTGCTCCTCCATCTTGGTTTACCACATCACCCATCAAATCATTCTCCTTTCCTCCAGCTACATGCAGACCTTAGCATGTTGCTCATCTGAGTTCTTCACGGGCTGCGGGCTGCCCATTGCCTTCATGTAAAAAGAGACTGTTGCAGACAGTCCTTCATTGTCTGTCCTTACCTGTCACAGTAGCTTCACTCACACCTCATAGTCCAGGACTGTTCATGACTATGAACGTATTATGTTCTGACACACAACTGCACTATGAAAACAATGTTGTAACAATTGCTCATATTCATTAAGGGCTCGTTGTGTTTTGGGCACTATGCCCAAGTACTTTAAATTCACTGTCTTATACAAAGCACACACCAACCCTATGCAGTAGGTTCTTAGTGTCCCTATTTTTGGAAGAGGACGTTGGGGTGTGGAGGCTGTGGTTAACAAGAGCTGGAGCCAGAATGCCTACTGTGACGCATGCTGCTATATTGCTCCTCACATGACTTGTACAAGCTGTTCCCCATGCCTGGAATCTCCTCTCCCCACCTGCTTATTCTGACTGGTTGACTACTGTTTGTCCTTTAAGAGGCCTCGGGTCATCTCCTTCAAGCAGTCGGGTACTTCTTCTCTGTGGTCTCATTGATTCCTGGGCTCCCAGGAGTCATCCACACTTGCCTATTATCTCATTTTCTTCTCCTCTTCTGCTAGCCCCTGTCACATTCATTCTTTTGCACTGTATATATTTTTTAGACTAAGTAACATGATGGTAGCCCTAATTGTGTCATTTACTGGCTGTGGGACCGTGTGTAGGAAATTGAATCAGTAACTCTGGCATTTTTCTCCTTATGTAGAAAATAAAGAAGTTGGATCCTAACATGGTTCCTCAAGTGTAGCCTCAGTGTTCGTATCACTCAGGACCTTGTTGGAAACATAAATTCTCAAGCTCTACCCCAGATCTGCTGGATCATAATCTCAGGGCGGAAGGGGAGAGTGAGGGGGTTGGGACGGAAACCTATTTTTAGAGCAAGCCCTTCGGGCGATTCTGATGTATGACCATATTTGAGGACCACTGGACTAGGGGTAGGCAAACTGACCTGAAGGCCAAAGCCCACCCAAGGCCTGTTTTTGTCCTGAAAAGGTTCACCAACCCCACACTATGTGAGAGGGTCACCGAGGGCCCTTCTGGTTCTATGATCCCTTGACAGTGAGTCTAGTGTGATATCAGTGATTGACGGGGTCTGCCTGTCAGGAGACCGGAGCTCTAGACCATCAGATCCTACCTTGTTGTAATGTGACTGACTTCTATTCGTCAAAGCCCAGTTTTCCCGTCCTGAAAAATGACTTTGGGGTAAGGTGGCTTAAGTCAGTCTGAGCCAGTTAGGAAAAGAGAAAACGTGCCTGCCAGCTCCAACAAGGGGAATGGAATACAGGGAATTAGGGGCCCCAGATGTGTGAGAGCTGAAAGTGCACCAAGGAAGAGCTAAGGCAGGAATAAAACCAGAGAGCAGCTGCTACCCTGGACTTGGGGCAAAAAGGAAGAGGCGGCGAGGAAGCCTGTGGGACCTAGGAGGTGCGTCCTGAAGGACGATCGCTTAGAGCATCAAGGAGACAGCACGATGCTGCTCCCCGTAGCCTAAGGGCACACTGCCCTGTCCTCGGTAGCTGGATGGACAAGTGAGGCACAGCTTTATGGCTTCCTGGACTCACAAGAGGGGGTGGCTCAGTGAGCGCTTGGAATATCAAGAAGCTGCAGTCCAGCAGGCACTGGGCTGCCCTGCAGAAGGCATTCCTGTCACTGAAGATGACAACCAGGGGGGCTCCATGGAAGGGTGAGGCCCTGCAGGGCTGCTCTGGGCGTGGCTGGGGAACATTGGAGAGAAGAGTCGTTGCTGCTGCTGCATGAACAGGCGCTAAAGCTGCCCAAGGGCCGCCGCCTTCCCTTCTCCTGACTTCCCACTAATGCTGTTCACAGCCAGAACCTGACGTGAAGCTAGCGAGAGGGAGATAAGAAATGGTGACTACATCAAGATTACACAGAAGGTCCACTCAGGCCTTCTTTACCCAGGCCAGGCATGTTGGGGCCTACCCCGCCTTTCAGCGTGGTATTAGTCATGACCCCGAATATCAGGGCTCTACAGGGGCCTGCTGTACCCCCTGGGATGTTTAGATGGAGAAAAGCAAAGGAGTGCTTTTTTGTTGTTGTCAAGCAGAAGTTATGTCTCAGACCTTTCGTCTCTGTAGTCACTGTCATGTACCATCACTTCAAGGCTGGCCTATGGGCTTCTCCTTTAGACGACCTCTCCAGCCCCATCTCATAGCCTTACCCATCCCAGCTGCCCTGTTCTCTACTTGAACTGTGCACTAAACTACTTGTTTTTTATTCAGCAAAGTGTAGTTCTTATTTGGTGTTCTCTAAGAGCTTTTCAAACATTAATTGATTAAGTCCTTCTAATGACCCTGTCATGTTGGTGTTGTTACTAGTACCTGTATTTTACAGGTAAGGAGTTGAGACTTGGAGAGGTGAAGTCATTTTCCTAAGGTCACATATGGGTGACATGGGAGAGCAATCAGGCTTCAGACCCCACTGATCACCACATTAAGATACAGTGGACTCTGATAGCGTTGTCACCCAGTTCTGCCACATCTGAAAATACTGCTGTGTATGCTTCATTCCTCTCTGCTGAGAAATAACGCTGTACCCGTCCCTAATCAACTGCCTTTTCTTTTCTACCTAGAACAAACCACTGTCCAAATTTTTATGTTTATTATTTCCACGTGAACTTTTTACCATATGCATTTGCTATCTGTCTTTTCATGCATCTATATCCATTAGCATATTTCCATGCAGTTAAACTTTATGGGCGTGGCATCCTAGGTGTGTATCCACCTGCAGCTTTTCTCTTTGTTCTCTTTTTTTCATGCAACACGTTTCTGAGATTTATTTCACGTTGGGTTTTATTTAGTTCATTTAACTGAGGAAGAGCGGCCCATTATATGGATTTGCTACAATTTATTTTCCACCCTGATCCTAATGAGCATTTAAGTTGTTTCTAATTATTCACTGTTTTCATGTACTAGGGCCACTCTTCTATATTTTTTCTTGGGCACACATGGAGGCCTATACCAGGAATTTTATTTCTGGATGTTAGAGTATACACATTTTCAATTTTACTAGATACTTCCATTGCGCTCTCCAAATGGATTGTCACCATATAGGGGGCATTAATCTATATCCTTATCAACACTGCGTATTATGAGGCTTTTGCGTTTTCTCAGTAGGATGGGTCTAAAATAGCTTCCTCTTGTTTTCTTTGGGTTCATATGGGTGTGAGCTACGCAATGCAGTTGCACTGCTTCGTACCTTTGTGTTTACCATTGCGTCTTGCTGGGGATGGTTTTCTGTTCTCCACTTAGCAACATCTATTTTTCCTTTCATGACCCAAATTAAAAGTTCCTCTGAATCCCCAGATGCTCCACCTTCCTTCATTTGTCTTTTGCTGCTTTCTCTTTTTTGTTCCACAGCACTTATATCCTAACTAGGGTGTATTTATGTCAGTTGTCCTTCATTCTCAAAAGTGACCCAGTGTGGATGACAACTCAACAGTGGCCTTGATGGGAAATCCATAATGGCCTTTATGGCAGTTTATTGGCCTCCTCTGTTTGCTTATTTTTCCCTTTGCAAATCTGAGACCTCCTGTACCACTAATGTCTTCATCCAAAGTACTAGATTTCTAGTAGTTGTGCAATAAATGCTTGTGTCATGCAGCCACTCCTTTGTCTTCCAGAAGGATGGTTTTCAATCACTCATGTTTTCTTCTTTTTGAATGGGGCCCGATTTAGCCCATACCAGCCTTCCTGCCAGGGGTAAGTATAAAGACCCCTTTCTCTGCAGTGGGCATACCCCATTTCCTTACTAGCCCTGCTGAGAGGAAGGACCATGAAGTCAACAACTGAAGTAAAAGAAGGAGCCTGCCTTATATGCTGATTTCAAGTTTTACTTAAGAGTTGAGTTTCATGAGATAATTAGAACAAGCCATTGTGTTTCCAGCATGTGAAGAGAGATGCAAAAAAGCTTATGGATTAGAATTATTTGGGCAGCTAGCAAGGAGACAGACCCATGCAGAAAGGGAATGGCTCTTTAAAGAAGGTACCTTGCCAAGTGAAAATAATAGTTAAGTGACAGTGACAGCCATTGGTTGCCATGGAAATACTAGTTCACCTGCTCTGTTAGGTATTGTGGTTCATTTCACTATATTAGGTTTAATAGAAAATCATATGCCCAGCTATACTTTTTAAATGTATCTGGGATTTAAAACATTCACGGGGCTGTAGTCATAGTGGGTGTGCATAGAATTATGCATTTGAGTTTGTGCGTTGATATGACCTCCCTGTTGGGTTTAGCAGGCAGAATAGTCAGTGCTTTTAACTCAACCCATTTTTATGTGTATATGCGACATGTTTGCTGTGCCCATGGCAGCTCCTGTATTTTTCAGAGCACTTCCAATTTTAAATTCCTGCCCCTCTGTTAAAGCTATATTGCACTAAAAATGTGTTCATGGGAATAATATCTCAAAGATTCCAAAAAAGTCAGACATTCTCAATTTCTCATTTTTATCGACTTCTTCAGTTTTTTCCCTTCATTCGATTTGTTGAATGAGCAAGTTAGGGCATAGCAGGAAGTTGGGTTTGGACAGAAAGGTATTAGCACTTATTGAACCTATTCCATGATCAAAGAACTCTGTGAAGAACTTCACAGTTATTATTATCTTTGCTCCTTAAGGTGTTAGAAACCTTTGATTATTTTGTTGTTTTTTTTTTAATTTGTTTGATTGTTTGTTTGTTTTTGTGTGTGTGAAACTCAGTACTAGAAAAGGGAGTTGATTTGCATATAAACCTTCATATGATTAGTAACAGAATCCAGTACCATACCCAGTATA